>PVIH01010166.1:0-77345 GCA_004025045.1 Sigmodon hispidus | reverse complement strand
GATCTGCCATGCAAGCCCCACCATGGGGCCAGGAGGACCCTCAGCCTCAAGAGCATGACACAGCCTGGGAAGCCTCTCACCAGCGCTTCAGGCAGTTCCAGTATGAGGATGCAGCTGGGCTTCGAGAGGCCTTCTGCCAACTATGGGAGCTTTGCTTTCAATGGCTGAGGCCACAGACACGGTCTGTGGAACAGATCCTGGCGCTGTCTGTGATGGAGAAATTCCTGCAAATTCTACCCGCAGACACGGAGACCAGAAGGAACATGCTCAGCCCGGAGATTAGAGAACGAATTTTCACCCTGATAGAAGACCTGCCGAAAGACAGCTGGGGACCAGACACCAAGGTGAGAACAGCGCTGGGGTTTCTTGTCCTCAGACCAAAAGAAGTGCCAAGGCAGCTGGGTCAAGATGAGACATTCTGTCCCTGTGTCATTCTGCAGCCACTAGCCTTCCCCGAAATTCTTTCCAACGTTTTTCTTTTGCTGGAGTCAGCAAAGGGGGTCATTGGTTCCCCCCTGTACCTGACCCTGTTACTCTCTTTACAACACACAAATAGAAACGCTTCACTGTCTTTAAGTGAAATTCTCAGGCAGCATAAGTTACTGAAAGCATCACTGAATTTTTCTATTGTCTTCAAACAAATATTGGTAATTAGATGTGTGTTTGTGTACTAAGATCTTTGGAAAGATTTTTGTTTTTGCTGTTGTTTTTAAGTTAAAACGATTGTTTTTAAAAAGAGTAAATATATGGGCAGTAGTGGCACACCTCTTTAATCCCAGGTCTTCGGAGGCAGAGGCTGGCTGATCTCTGAGTTCAAGGACAGCCTCATCTATAGAGCCTCATCTATAGAGTGAGTTCTAGGACAGCTAGGACTAAGTACACAGAAAAAAAATCCTGTCTCAAGCCCCCCAAATAGGATAAAGATAGCTTCTATATCTAAAATACTAATATGCAGCTCTTTACATAAACAGCTGGCTTATCCTCAGTGGAAGAGAACCTAGAAAAGATATAAAGAAAGGAAATGTAAGTTCTATAAACTATTGGCCTTTTTCATCATAAACACGTTTGGGTTTCACGTTCATGGCCAACATCATAAAATGTTCACATGCTACTTCTCTACTCTGTGATGGTACAATTCAGGAATTCAGACCAAACCCCCAGTGCTGTGAGCATTCTTGCCTCCAGTCATATGAACTCTTGAAGTGGCAAACAAGTCTTGGTAAACAGAATATCATAAGTAACATTTTGTTCCACTACCTTCACTGCTGTATGTTTTTGAAAAAACTAAGTGATTCTCAAATATGCAGAAATATCTTGTTTGTACCTGGCCAACAGGATTCTTTTGCTAGATTCTTTCATTCTACATGACGGTTTGAGCAGGACAGTCCATATTTGGAGAACCTAGGAAAACCTAGGAGAACCTAGGAAAACTCTGCATTTTGAGTGATGCACTCATCTCTGGCCCATTAAATTCCAGTAGCACTACTTGCCAGCACATTGCAAAAATCCTCATGGGGGAGGCAGTATTGCCTTCTCTTCAGAACAACCTCTTGAAGCTTCTGTTGAGGAAAGGTGTGGCTGGACACAGGGCACTGTCCCTGGGAGGAAATAGCAGGGGCTCCCATACCATCTGGCGCTTGAGACAAGGGCTACTCTGTAGGAAGTGTTGGCTTCAGGGTAGGTGGTGGCCTGCATTGGAGGCTGTTAAAGGCTTCTAAGGACAGGATGAGTGAGTGGCTCTCCCTGTCTTCTCTGTCTTCTCAATTTTATTAATTATATGCGATACTTTCTTCAATAGCCTGGATATGTCCTACTAGGAACAGGAGCCATAAGCCAGTGCAGGTTATTGACTATTTGGAATATGAGCAATGCAACTGAAAATCAGCTGTGAGACTGAAAAGCATGCTAACAGAAAAAAAAAATCATTTGTATGAATGGAGCAGCACTCCCTCTGTCTCCTAAACAAACTGTGTGGTTGAGAAAACAAACCCAATAAGTCAGGAATTTCAAGTAACATGATATAAAATTCTGGATTTTATGTGTTTATTGTGCACGCGTCAGAATTTTATATCATGTTACTTGAAATTCCTGACTTACAGCACAACTCCCCAAGCCTGTGTTGATGGAAACAGAACCTAAAATTGGGGTGCTGCCTCATAAGAACCTCCCCCTAGAGGCTGTCTAGGGAGGATGATATTGTTTGTGCTTATTTTAGATGGGTTCTTTGCTTTTTAGCTAGGTGGAAAACCTGCCTTATTAATACGAAAGAGTCACCTACTCCCCATGGTCCTACATGCGATTTTCTGGGCCTGGTAAGGTCTTGTTTTGCTTTTAATACAAAAACTGTTTATTCCCAAGCCAGCACATTGTAAGGAAAAGTGATGAGCACATACATCATGGTGTTCTTTCTACAGCCTGGCTATGAGTTGCAATAAGCAAAAGACATGTCCACTTTCTTTGTAGCTAAGGAACATATTCACAGGTAACATTATAACCCATAAAGGAAGTTCACATGCTTTATCTTTCAGTCTCATTAGCATAGTGCTTGAGCAACAGGGAGATGCTATGCTAAACAACTCTGATAAGCCTAGTGCTTGACATCCACCCTAGCACAAACCACAACAGCTGGCTTCTGTATAACTGTGACACTTTCCACTCCAGCACACACTACAGTTTCTGGCTTCTGTATAACGATGACACTTTCCACCCCAGGACACACCACAATTTCTGGCTTCTGTATAACTGTGACACTTTCTGCGTCATTTGAGACTTTCACATGGCCCCTCTTTACATGGAGATTATTTCGATAGAAAATAGCAATTGAAATGTGGTACAAAGAATGACAGGTACATCTACCACATGAAGACAATGATGAATAAATGGATATTTATTTGAAGGCTTTCCAGTGAAGGAAAAAAAAGCAAATTGGGCAGTGATGTCACATGTCTTTAATCCCAGCACCCAGGAGGAAGAGGGGGACAGGTCTCTGAGTTTGAGGCCAGCCTGGTCTACAGAGTGGATTACAGGACAGCCAGAGCTCCACAGGGAAACTCTGTCCTGAAAAACCAAAAGAGGGAGATGGGGGAAGGAAGGAGAGAGAGAGAGAGAAAGAAAGAAAGGGAAAAATAGAATTAAAACAAATAGAAATAAATGGCTCGAGAGTCAATCTTATATTTCTGTGCTTTCTCAATCCTGATCTGGCTGAATATGCTGCGAAATAACAAGAATGCACACCTGAGCCTGGACCCAGGTCCCGCTTCTTTTCTAGTACTCTATATCCTGTGTGCCCCTCTTTAGCTTTCAGGCTTAGTTGCACCAGGCCTTCCTTCTTGCATATTAGCCACTTAGATCAGCTGACTCTTTCCAATTTGTGCATGGCTAGGTGCACGTTATTTTATAATGTGGAATAGTAAAATGCAACAAATGGGTCAATATATGTTAAATGTCTGTCTTCTTCTTCTGACCACTCTAATGTTGAACACAAGGATAAGAATGTGTGAATGACTAGAGATGATGATTTCAAGCAGCAAAATGTGACATCCCTCAAGAAAGCCAGACAATGGCTGTCATCCCTTATGCTTGCCTCCTCAGTCTAATTGTTCTAGTAGTTATTGCAATTTACAGAAAGAAGCATTCTGTGTAGTAGGAAGTTTCTGGTCCGGCCTAGGCCCAAGGCCCAGACCCACAGTCTCTTAGTCCCAAATAATCACACAAAACCTTGTATTAATTACGTGCTGTTAGGCCTATGGCTCAGGCTAACTCTTACTCCTAAACTAACCCAAGATTAGCAAAGCAGATTAGTAAATTTTCTCAGAGCACTTTGTCTCCTTTCCTCTGTGTCTGCCTGTCATCTCTGCTCTTCTTTTTGTCTTCCCAGAGTTTTCTTAGTCTGGCAGCCCCACCCATACTTCCTGTCTGCCTTCTGGCTAATCAGCTTTTTATTTTAAACTAGTAGAAGAGACAAATATTTACAAAGTACAAGAGCATAATCCCACACCATTCTCCCTTCTTTTTTTCTTTTTAAAACAAGAACCCCAAATCTAATTTCCTTTGTATAGTTTTTTTCACATCATTATCTGTAACAACTTATAACCAACACTGGAAGCAAACATCTACATTCTATTTTTTGAGGGAATGTGTGTGTAGTTCTCTAGACTACCTCTTGCTGATTGGGGTCACTGGTAATCTTATAAAGACCCAAAGAAAACTTTAAGATTATGGTCAAGTCCAGACTGCAGTAGTTGGTGAGGCTCAATCATCTCAGCCAACAGCCTTGAACTGTTCTGGATGCAGAACTCAGAGGAAATTGCAACAGAGGTGCTCTGAAATGTTGGATCATCTGAGTCGTCCATGTCCATCTAAGATTTTTCAGGAAGGTCCTCCTCAATCAAACCTTATTTTCTTTAATCCAGAATGAATCCACAACCTCTCATTTTCTGTGGAAATAAAAACAAAACCTCTTCCATAAAGTAACATATCTTTGACTTCAATTTTGAAGTCAAGGCATTTACAAAATATATAGGTTGGATTAACCCAGCAGCATTTATATAAAATGTTTTTTAGCAGATCTTCCTCCTTCCTCAGCAGTCAAACAATTCAGGACAACATAACATATAGTATCCAGACTCTGTGTACTTTTAATCTTTTTGTGGCATGTGTATGTGTGTGTGTGTGAATTATTTCTTTTTAAAAAACTTACTCTATACTTTTTCATCTTCTTTTCTCTACCAAGCCTATGTATCACAAGTCAGTAGAGCATGAGACTCTTAATCTCAGGGTTATGGGTCTGTGCCCCACATTGGACACCATTTGTAGTAAGAGTTTCTGGCCTGGCCTAGCCTTGAGATCTGGACCAGCAGTCCCAAATAATAATTCAAAGCCTTATATTAATTACATGTTATTTGTCCTATGACTTAGCATATTACTTGCTAACTATTACTCTTAAACTAACCCATGATTAGCCATGTGGCTTAGTACCTTTTCTCAGAGCAGCATTCTCATCCCATTTCTTCTGTGTCTCCCTGGCATCTCTGCTCTGCTCTTCCTTTCCCAGAGTTCTTTTAGTCTGGTAGCTCCATCCACACTTCCTGTCTGCCTACTGTTCAATCAGTATCTTATTAAACCAGTAGGAGGGACAAATATTTACAAAGCACAAGAGCATACTACCACAGTAATTCTACCTTCATCTCTTCTAAGCTAAGTTCCCATCATAAGAAAGAGGTAATATGGATGTGAGGCAGTGAAGGATAGAATCTCCCTCTCTGTCTGCAGTGGGATAAGAGTACTTCTGCTAGAATAGTGCCTGGGACCGTGTGGTTTATTCATCCTGGGTTTGCAATCCTTCATGTCATAAGGAATCCTCCCCGCCAATGCATTGAAGTACAAAGATTGAAGGATGTCTGTACTTCTTACTATAGTATTCCCACTTTCAAGTTGAAGGAAGGCATGCCAAGTCATGTCTTCTCAACATTTACCAAATAAATCTCCCTACCATATGTTAAATGATTCCCAAGAGCCTGTTAAGCCAAAAGTATCTTCAGTACTATGGTATCTAACAAGTTGCTAAAGGCAGAGAGAATTACCCCTCTATAAACCATGTTTGGCTGTATTTGTAGCAGGTAACATCAGTAACTTCCAAGTTTATGAGGTATTGCTCCTAGAACAAAAGATCCAAATAGCCATTAGGGGTAGTCAGTCTCAGAACCTACTTCAAAAGAATCGAGTAGTTTAATAATAGCTGCCATGCTTCTGATCATGTGGGACTATGGAGGTCAATGCTTGTGTCAGAAACCTATGGAGCAAAGTGGTCTAGAGACTCCAGGAGATATGTTGCCTCTCTGCCACATACCTTGAACTGTAGTCCAAATGGATTTTTCTGAGCTCCTGGCATCTTTAGACAACCCATGATGTTCACAGTTTCTAGTTCCTTGTGTTGGGTGGAACTCTTTTCATTTCTAAGGGGGCTGATATGACATTATCAGCAGAGAGTATACAGAATTCTAAACAAGAATGTGTTCTCTCCAGATTCCCCCAAATGACTAGAACATGTTAGTGTTAGTCAAGTTTTTTTGTTGCTCAGTCAGTTCATAGCTGTGACAAATTCTAGCAGTACAGAAGCAGATATTGAAGCCATGTAAAGCAGAAGCCAGTAAATGTAAGTAGTCCATAGAAAACAGAAAAGTCCAAAAATTAGGAAGAAGCAGATCCTAGTGTATCCTCTCCATGGGATGCTTAGTCAGGAACAAAAACAAATCAAGAGATGAAAGATACCCAGTGACAGTGGCACTGACCAAACAAACTGCTAAAGGCCCTGGTGCCTGTGACAACTGCACAGAGATACTTCTCACTCAGAATGCTTTGGATTTCAAAACTTAAGATAGGGTACATGCACCAAGAGGGTAGTAACAGCAATGTTACTTATATGATACAGCTTCCAAAGGAAGAGTAGGGTAGGATTCTTAAAGTAAAATCACAAATCTGTCAGCAATTAAATATTAATTGTAGTATAAGACACTCTGTGACAGGCTCTTTCTTTCCTTCCTTCCTCCTCCCTTCCCTCCCTCCATCTCTTCTCCCTCTCTCTCTCTCTTTCTATCTTTCTTTCTTTTTTGATTTTTCAAGACAGGGTTTCTCTGTGCAACAGCCCTGACTGCCCTGGTATTCTATTTATAGACCAGGCAGACCTCAAACTCACAGAGATCCTCCTGCCTCTGCCTCCTGATTTCTGGGATTAAAGGCATGTGCTACTGTCACCTGGCTTTTTGTAACAGGGGTCTTCTAAACAGCCTCATCATCTATGGATAAGAAAATAAGGCCTAAGTAAACCAATATGACAGGCAGTAAAACATTATTAATGTCAGCTATAGGCTATAGACACACATTGCTTCACGTTAGCACTTAAGTTCTAACCCAGTCCAGGAAAAATGGAGAAATGTTTAAATAGCAAGTTGATTTTCAAAGCAAGAGAACAATCTTACTAAGTATGAATTTCTACAGACTAACAATGAACTTGCACACATTACGTGCCATATATAATTAGCCCTTAAAAAACAGGATGTTTCTGCTAGTGTCATAACTCTTGTTCCAGTTAGACAAAAAATTCTTTTCGTCATTGACTCTCACAGCATTAATGAAAATGCAGTTTCTTGCTTGAGGACAGATATCCATTTCTGCCATCAGCAACACTGGAGTCAGGCTGAAGGTCGTTATGTCTGTAGGCTGTAGGATTCCGTGATCTTAGAAATGACAGAGAACTATGACTCTCCAGAACCCTAGCAGCTGTGCTTCAGGCTAATGCCTTGTAGACTGGGGCCCACTCTGTCATCAAGCAGACCTCAGGATCCCCAATTCCAGTAATAACTGGAATTAAGCTCATTCATAAAACCAGGACAGTCTGCTTTAGCACTCTGGGAATAAGGCATGTGCTGTTTTCCTCAAAGGCAGTGAAAATTCGTGGAGGGAAGCTGAAGTTCTCAAAGGCAATTGATGGCGGAATGACCAGGGACACAAGTTTAGTACCTCTCTTGTGAATGCAAGTGATTCTATAGCCAAGAACTTGCCTATCAGCCACAGAATTGAGACCAGCTTGAAATTCATGAGCCCTTTCCTTTAATACTGTGCTTTTCCTTATCCCAAGAACTCTTGTTTGAGAGTGGTAGGGGCAACAATCTCATCAATAAGGAGAACTTTCAAGGAAGTAAATATATCCAATCAAAATGGCTTAAGTCAGAGGTCTGTGGAGAGGATCATAATGAGGTCTAGAAAGGACATGAATGCTTGTTGAAGACAGTCACTGTTCCTGAGTAAGTTTTTTGTTCCATCTCAGTAAATTCTTACAAACACCCCCAAATTAAGGTGTTTGTATTGTAAAAGACAGACTTGACAACAATAGTTTTTAGTTATGTGTGCAAGCTGTCCAGAACTGGGCTAGAAACCAGAACACCCTTTAAAAGCCATGTTTCTAATCACTTGAGCACACTGACTTTCTACTAATTAAATGATAACCCCCATCTTACTACTATGGCAGTGGGGTTGGTTTTAATCAGTTCAGTTAATTTGTTTATAATGAGCAAAGTAGATATAATTATCTTAATTTCTGTGGATGTTTTCCCCCCAGATAACTGAGTTGTTGGTTCCTGAAGAAGCAGTACTGATCTGGGAGAGAGGAAAGAAGGAACAGACAAAGTTTCATTTCTTCAGTTTCTGTACTTTTTCTCTATGTCCTGGAATCCAATTGGTTAAGAAGCCATGATGATTCACAATGGATCTCAGAATCTTGTTACTGTATACAATGGGAAGATTTTTACCCTGGCCACCACCACCTAGGTTACTCTTGAGTTAGGGCTGAAAACAGTAAGTAGAGGGCTCTGGGAGAAGGACTGGATATTATGTTAAGATGTAGATTTCTTGAGCTCTTCTTGGGATGCTCAGTTATCTTGGCTCAGCCTCTTCTATCATGAAAGCTCTTTTCATCTTAATTTCTTCTATGGTAGGAGGTACCAAAACGTCCTAACAATGTTCTTTCTATTTTCACAGACTAACTGGGCTTCATAATTCAGTCATCCAGTGAATAGCAGGAGACTGCAGTCTCAGGTGAAATTATCTTGGGTTTCCTTTTGGATAAGGGCATTTAGACATAGAGGCAGGATTGGGCTTATTCTCCAGCAACTTTGCTCCCTTGCCTTGAAGACCACTATCAGGTTCCCAGTTTATTTTTGTGTGTTTCATTGCTTGGTAGCTTGTGTTTTGTTTGGTATGCTTTTCCTGTGATGGAGTTCAGTGTTACTTTTCAATTCTTTTAGAACACAATCTGTGTATTGTGAACCCACATATCAGCTATCCTGCATATCAGACATTTACACTGTGATTCCTAACTGTAGCAAAATTACAGCTATGAAGTACCAATGAAAATAATTTAATTTGGGGATCACTACAACATGAGAAACTGTATCAAAGGGGCGCAGCAGTAGAAAGGTTAAGAACCACTCTTTTAAAGAAAGCCAAGAGCTGGGCAGTGGTGGCACATGTCTTTAATCCCAGCACTCAGGAGGCAAAGGCAGGTGGATCTCTGTGAGTTTGAGGCCAACATGGTCTACAGAGTGAGTTCAAGGCCAACATGGTCTACAGAGTGAGTTCCAGGACAGCCAGGACTGTTACACAGAGAAACCCTGTTTCCAAAACCAAAACCACAAAATGCTTATTGATCTGATTTTATCAGTACATGTAGAATACACACACAGAAGTACCAAACTATAAATGCATACAATTATCATTACACTTTAGTCAAAATAAGTTAAATCCACATAAATACATAAATCAGGGTCTGTAATAATTTTCAGCATCCCCATGCTGCAAGTTTTTTAGGCATTAGAATGTGAAATAGAGGGAGAGTAGGAAAGGAGATAAAAGCATTATCTGCTGTAGGTCTATATATGTTATTCTCATGTGTGTTTCCAGTACAAACCTGAAAGTTTGTGCCCAGATCAATTCTGACAGTGGTGTTGAAATGATATCTTTTGAAATTATATGACTCTTTGAAAGCATAGATTTTAGACACAGAAAGACAAGTCCACAAATGTTTCCTCAGGTCTTTCTTGCTTGCTTGTTTGAAAAGAAAACAATGCACCTGGCATTGGTGGCACATGCCTTTAATCCCAGCACTTGGGAGAATGTGTATATTAATATAGAAAAGAATGTGTATAGGAACAGGCTTGATATTGAACTTGACCTATAAGACATGGAAACTTTCATAATGGATTTAGAAATGAAAACCTGATTTACAAATGCACCAGTAGAAAAAAAAAAAGGTTCTAGATACAAACCTATATAAATAGCAAGGAAGTGGTAGTATTCTTATCATAAATCATATGATGAACAAAAGCCCCATTCCATGAGAAAATGTGTTCCAAATCCCCATTGGGTATCCAATATATCCATTATACTATGCCCTTTCCTACATGTCCTGTAACATTGCTATATAGTACAAGAGTAAATCTGTCTTTCCATGGTTATGCCCTGGCACCTGTTTTGAATTTCGGCTTTTATGCTTTGGAGGCATAACTAACAAAACATAGGATAACCTGAACACAAACTACAAATGCTGTGGAAGTTAACATATACAGTTGGCTGTGTTAAACACAGAGATGATTCATGCAGTTCTCAGGCAGGACAGTGGAAAATGGCATGAGAGTCCATGATGCCACTTCAAACACAATTTAAAATGTAGAAACTGTTTTACTTCTGGAATTTCCCACTCACTATTTCCATATCATGATTGACCACTGGTAACTGAAATTGAAACTATAGATGAGGCGGCACTCCTGCATTGGCAGTAGTATGGGTGGGGAAGGAGGTGATATGATAATGAGAATCTCTGGGTCCACTTGGTTATTTGGATTTTATTATTTTTATAGGCATTCCTAGCTGTGCTGTCTCCTTGAGACTGTGTGGGATCTCACAGTCATGGATAAAGGACGACCTGAAGTCGTTCTCAGCCCACCAAGAGTGAGCGCCAAGAAGAAGGCAGATGAATACTTAAAGCCTAGCCAAGGCACCAAAAATGTGCTAAGCTTTTTACTAGGCAGACAACTGGGGAGGCAGAACACCGAAATAGCTCTGTCAAAGTGGCTGTGGATGGTGACTAGAACAACGCCAGGGTGGAGGTGGCCTTTGCCAAAACACCATATTACTTACATGCTTATGCCTAGCCCCAATTGTGGGAAATCCCCCAAAAAGTGTGCATAATAAAACTTCCCCTTGTTTTGCTGTGTGTTACAAGCTATATTTTCATTTCTGTGTCTTTTTTATTAAATATTTAATAAAATGTTTGCCTAAACATTTTATTTAATATTCATCTAAGCATATACTATGTTTGGAAATAATCCATTCACCCCCTTTCTCCTCTAGCCTCATTCCCATTTTTTTTCTCCTTCCACATTCAGGTGCTTTTTAACATTTTATAGCCACTAAGTCCATTTGGTGCTGTCTATTGTGTATGTTTTAGTCTTTCTCGAGTTATGCTGGACATATAAAAGAAACACAGGTAAGCCACGGATGGAAATGGGTCGAGTTAAGCTAGCTAGCAATATGCCTGAGCCATAGACCAAGCATCACGTAATTAATATAAGTGTCTGAGTCATTTTGAGGGACCAAGCAGCATCAGGTGGGTCCAGACCGAGGGGCTAGGCTGAGCCAGAAATTTCTACTACAATGTCTATTCATCCTGACATTCCATGTAGAAGCTCTGGGCCTCAAAGTAGTGAGATCATATTGCACATCATGTCTCTTTTGCTGTTATCTGAAAAATATGTATTTATGCACATCTGCAACACTTGGCCATTCTTTGCAAACACTCTTTTCCCTAAGTCGTTTTGGGCTGACATCCATCATGTTCCTCTGTAAAGCCTGTGGTCTTCCCTACTGAAAAGGAATCTTTCAGAGCAGAGGAGAGCTGGTGGGAGGTTCTGAGAACCTTTTTATTATGGTACTCATGAAAACATGACTTAGAAACTACAGTACTGTCTTTGCCAGTGTATTTAATACAAAATAGCACAGAGAGCATTTTGTATTGGAAATATTATACCTTGAAAACCATGTTAAAGTCTTTTTTTCTTTTCAAAGAAGTGAAATCCCCAGGTATTAGTTTTTGTTGGAGAGAGAGACAGGGGCTAGGGGTAAATAAATCTGTCAAGCCAGAGGCAGATTGAGTAAAATTCATCTGATCAACAAGATGCTACCTCATAGACAGAAAAGACTATGCTTAAAAAGCCAGGTTGTAGAGGACTCCTTTAATCCCAACACTGGGGGGTTGAGGCAGAGACAGGAGGAAGACTATGAGTTCAAAGTTAGTCAGACATACAGAGTGAGTTCCAGGACCCTGTACTGAAAACAAAACAAAAGATAAAGAAATTTAATATATGAAAGCCAAGCAAACGCCAACTTCTGTCTTAAGGCTGGAGAGATGCTCATCTGTTAAGAGCACTTGCTGCTTTTGCAGAGGACAAGGGTTCAGTTTCCACCCTATAGTTTCCACCCTAGAGCTGCCTGTAATTTCAGGTCCAGGAGATCCAATACTTACTTCTGGCCTCTCCAAGCACCAGGCACTCACATGGTACAGTTACATAAATGTAGGCAAACACTCATACACACAAAAACAAAAAGTAAAAAAAAATAGCAACTTTATCCCCCAAAAGAATGGGCTGAAAAACAACAGGCACTCTCACAGACATGAGACAGGCATCACACAAGAGTGAGCATTGTAAAATGAGGGGTAAAGTTACCAGGTGGAAAGAGAGCTAGGCTGAGGAAATGGGGGTAAACAAAACAATAAGAAATATGGAAAGATCAGTAGTGAAATTATCATAGATTCCAAATGTGTCTTTAAATTGAAATGCAAGGACTTGAGGCGCCACCAAAAAAGAAAAAAAAAAAGTCTGAATTCCTTGTATTATTCTTGTTGCTTACTGTGAGATTAAAAGAAGAAAAAAAAATGAGACTCCATGCAGCCTTCATGGCAAACAGTTTTCTGCATCTTCATCAACTGTAAACCTTTTTTTTTAAAGCTTTATTTATTTATTTGCCTTGGTGTTTGCCTGGAACTGGAACTACAGACAGTTGTTAGCTGCCATGTGGGTGCTGGGAATTGAACCCAGGTCCTCTGGAAGAGCAGACGGTGCTCTTAACCGCTGAGCCATCTCTCCAGCCCCCACCTTTTTTTTATCCTATTTTTGGAAACAGGGTTTCTCTGTCCTAGAACTTGCTTTGTAGACCAGGCTAGCCTTAGACTTAAAGAGATCCAGCTACCTCTGTCACTTAAGTGCTGGGATTAAAGGTATGTGCCACCACTGCCTAGCTAATAGAGAATTTCTTTACCCCTTGCTCTGTCTGTCCTTGCCTCTGTATCTCAGAGGATGTTAATGTGTTTCCCTTTAGTTTCCTTTTTTCAGATCCTTACTAGAATGTGCTCTTTTCTCTGTTCTCCTTGGTATCTATGTTTTGATTCCAATACATCAAAATATAACTCCAATCTGTGGCCAGAGGTGTAGACGGTGCTGTAAAACAGAGAAGATAAGATGTATAGTAAGTCACTCTTGTAACTATGACAACTATCTGTAGTCAGAAGTTTAGCTTATGGCTTAGGCTCATTGTCAACTAGCTCTTACAACTTAACCCATTTCTATTAATCTGTCTCATCATGTGGTTCTGGCTTACCTATGTTTCTTTACATCTTGCTTCCTTGGGTAGCAACTCAAAGCATCTTTGTCTGACTCTGCCCTCCTTCCCCTTTATTTATCCTTGGATTTCCGACCTGCTTATAAGCTGCCTTGTCATAGGCCAAAGCAGTTCCTTTATTATCCAATGGTAATTCACAGCATACAGAAAGACATCCCACATCATTTCCCATTTTCTGTCTAATCAAAAAAGGAAAGTTTCAATTTAAAAATAGAAAAATTACATATAACAAAACAGCTATCTAGCAAGAATTACAGTTATAATATCTAGTCTATTTGTATTTGGCAAAATTAAAGAAAACATCCTATTATCTATCTTATCTTTACAAGCAACTTTCAAATCCTGGAAATGACAGACTGCCTGGACAGTCACCCAAAGTTCCTTTGTAATGTTGAGGCATCCATGTTCAGCCTACAGGCCTACAGTTTCTGGCATACCTTTTAGTGAAGCAGAGAATCTAAAAGACTGCTCTGCCCATTCTGGCATAATTCGTCAGTCACTTCTCCTTGTGTCCTGTAGGATGTCTGGCAGTTTTCTCTGCAAAGCAGGAACCTGAAAGACCATCTTGGCTTGTTTTGCTATCAGGCAAGCTCATTCAAATGATGGCTATGAGGAAAAGAGAAAGAACTGAGGTCAAGGAAACAACAGCAGAGGAACAAGGAAACAAATCAAAAGTGTGGAGACCAGAGAACGAGCCTCATCCCAGGCCTCATCCCAAGGCCACAGAGAATTTTGCATGGAGGGCCATATATAACAACCATGTATAATCTCCCAGTAATCCAAGGGAGAAAAGTACTCAAGGGGCTCAGAACATAAGAAAGTGCTGTCGGGTAACAAGAGTTTACTGAGCAGAACCTGAATATGCCAAGGAAAACACACCAGGGTGACGGGAAGTTCAAACAGAACTACCTAGTCTCTGACTGGCCTGAGTCCTCCTACTATTTGGTGGCAAGTTTCCCACCTCACTTCCTGTCCTGTGAAGGTGATCAAACACAGGTTAGGAACTTTAACCACTCCCCCAAGAGAGGGTGTGTACTCCCTAGGTATATGGAGAAGTTGTAGAACTGGAGACCTTCTTTGTGGATAATGAGGGATAAAATATAGCCTTTATGGGCCACTTTCCTGACACTCCAAGCAGAGGACACAGGGAAGGAGAAAAAAAAAAGGACATATTGCATTGTACCAATAGAGTAACTAATACACTCTGCCATTTTCCCACACCCAGCCTCACACTTTGTTCTACCAGCTTAAAGGAACCTGATGCCTAACACAAGATAACACATAAAATCTTATCAGCTATCATGGGATGAGGTTACTTTTTACCATAATTCCACTTGGACAAATTTAAATTCTAACTTTAAGGTTAATGACAAATTTCCATATACAATATCATGAAAGGGAAACTCACCTTCCTGCATAATTAATTCTGGCAAAATCTCAAATAGTAGCTCATTACCTGGTGAGGTGACTCTTTCATCCCTAAAAGCCATAAGTGTTTGGAACTGATATAGTTGTGGAGGGTTTTTTTTAATATTTATTATGTATACAGTATACAGAAGAGGGTACCAGATGTCATCATAGATGGTTGTGAGCCACCATGTGGATGCTAGGAATTGAACTCAGGACCTCTAGAAGAACAGTCAGTGTTCTTAACCTCTGAGCCACCTCTCCAGCCCTAGTCGTGGAGTTTTATCTGGTTCCCATTAAGCATTCAAAGTGGACAAAGGAGTGCTAACCCATTATTTCCAGAAAAGTCTTATTTTTGTTTTATGCTTGTGAAGCAGAAAACTCAAGTTCTTCCTTGGCAATCTAGGTAGCCCTTCACTTATATAGATTTTGCTACTCAAATAGTTGATGCAGTATCACAAATGAGACTTAGAGCTAAATATCGGGGGAAGGCTGAAATATCAGAGAGAGGAAGTACTATAGTTAATTTTTATTTAGCTGTCCTGTTAGTCTCATTTTTAGTTGCTTTTGTCAGTCACTTCTGCCAGTGGCTTCTGCCAGTCACTTCTGTCTCTGCTGGGTTTCTATGAGCCCTTATCTATCCTATCCCATCCAGGTTAGGATTAAAGGCATGTAGCCTTGAACTCACAGAAACAGAAGAAGTACTGGGATTGAAGGTGTATGTGACTGACTCAGCTGTTTATCTTTGTATTCAAGGTTTAAGAATTTCCTGAGCTGTCTGCCTAGAATTTGACTGGGTGCTCTCTCCCCAGTATTCAGCTTTTATTAAATGTATAATATATATCCACAAGTTGATGCTGAACAGATGAATACATTGTATTGAGAACTGTAACCATCAAACCATCCAAACCATATTTTGAACCAAGAAATAACAGAAAACTATACATTTTAGTTAATTATAGTGGGGATTCCTATTCCTGACCCCAAGCAGTCTGGAGTGTCATCTTTCAATGGCAAACTGGAGAGGAATGTTGGATAGATTTGGAGCGAGAGAGCAGTCGCACTTCATCCTTGCTTCATTTCACTTCTACTTCAGCTGTAGGCTGCCCGCCCCATATGCATCCACTTTAGAATGCCTCCTTTCCTTTGCTTTGATTTAGTTTTTCCAGAGGCTCTCAGTCCCTCTCTACTGAGTTTACCTTTCTATGGGGATTGACCAGTATCTTCTTCCCAGTGCCTGGAGAAGCAAGAAAAAAAAAGAAGGGGTTTGACCATCACTCTCAAAGGTCCTAAGAAAGAAAGACACAATGCCTTTCCCGTGTTCTTCCTGGAACAGAGAGAACAGGAAAAAAGAAAGAGAAACAAAGAGAAGGGTTTGTTTCTATTGCCCTTTCCTTTCGATAAATGCTCTAATCTTCCCTTTTTCTACTTCAAGTGAGTGCCACCTTGGATGAAAGGGAAGGAAGGACCACATCAGTGTGTGGAAAACTCCATGTTCTGGCTAGTTCTGTGCTGCATATATGGAATAATGGAGCTATGTGTCTTACACATGCACAGCTCACCCCTAGATTTTATGTACTGATGAATGTGCATGTGCACTATGGTTTCTTATAGGGTATTCATGACGTGAACTATCTTTCCCATGATTTCATATGTATTCCAGAACAATAGTTAGGAGAAAAGGCATAGCCCAGAAAAGGCTGGAGTCTCAGGAACTATGGCTTCTGACCTTCCCTGTACTCTGTGTTACTCTCGACCTTCTTGATAGCATCAGTATCTTCCAAATCCCGTCCTCTGGCTTCTTTTTTGACTCCACCAAGTAAACAATTCTTTCACCCGATGCCTGCAATGATCCAGCTGAAAAGGAAGCTGTTTATAATTCCATGGTGTTGGAGGACTAGGAGAACAAAATAGATGGAGTAACAATGGACGGGAGAATTAGCAGGAATTTGAAGGTTGGCAAGACTAGATTGTTTTGGTCCTTTGTTTTTCAAGACATGATTTCTCTGTATAACTCTGGCTGTCATGAAACTCAAACTCACTCTGTAGAGCAGGTTAGCCTCGGACTCACTGAGATCTGCCTGCCTCTGCCTTCTAAGTGCTGGAATTAAAGGTATGCACCATGACTGCCTGTCAAAGACTAGATTCTTTTTTTTTTTTCAAAACTTTATTTATTTACTTATTTATTTGCCTTGGTGTTTGCCTGGAACTGGGAACTGGAACTACAGACAGTTGTTAGCTGCCATGTGGGTGCTGGGAATCGAACCCGGGTCCTCTGGAAGAGCGGACGGTGCTCTCAACCGCTGAGCCATCTCTCCAGCCCCAAGACTAGATTCTTATAGGACCTCATTATTTCTCTTAAAGCTTTAGAACTACTCAAGCACTAGACACACAATGCCAAGCTTTCCCTTCCCTGTTCAATGCATCATTGGAGGAGAGTGCCTCTTCACCAAAGGACACTTTTCTCCAGATTTGCTCCAGCTCAGCCACCAGGCTTTGCTTAATAATTTCCTGGGGCCATCCTCTGACTCAGGTAATGCTTCCCAGCCAAACTAGCTACCAGGAACCCTTCTTACTTCAGAGATGTATCCCAGAATCGAAACTTTCAGTCAGTTCTAAGGAAATGATAAGGCTGTTTACTTGAGAGGCTAGCTCAGTTCTTTTCTGAGTGTGGGGAAGAAGAGAAAAGATCAAGGGATGACTAAGTGGCCTGCTTGATCTGCAATTCTACTTTTAAATCCTCAGGGAACTGCATTTATACATATATATAACTGTAGTGTGTGTGTGTGTGTGTATTTAAACAATACTTGCATATTTGCATAGTTCAATGAGTGACCATACCTGGAACTAAAACCCCAAAAAGAAATACAAGTTGAACACCACCTTCATACTACTGATTCCTCTTAATCACATTTTTCCTTCCTTTCAACAGTGACCAGCATCTTGAATCTTATCCTAATCACTAATTTGCTTTGTTTTGTTTTCTCATCTGTGTTCTCATTTATGTTGTGTTTATTCTGAAAAGAAAGCATTTAACAATCATAGTTTCTGTAGTCTATATTCTTCCAAAATATGTATGTCAGAATCTGAGATCAAGAAATGGAGCCTGGTGGTAATGGCAGCAATTGTTTTTAATCAGGAGACAGAGACAGGCAAATCTCTGTGAGTTTGAGGCCAGCTTGGTCTACAGAACAAGTTCCAGGACAGTCAGAGCAATTACACGGGGAATCCCTGTCTCCAAAAACAAACAGTCAAATAAAAACAAGAAATGGAGGTTTGCAGGAGTGATTAGTACTAAGGATGCTGTCCTCATGGGTAAGATTAGTATCTTTACACACGGGCTCAAGTGAGTGCCCCTCTCCAATTCTTTGCTATGTAATGGCATAGCAACAAATTAGTCTATGAAGCAGAAAGTCCTGACCAAGTGTCAAGTCTGCCAGCACCTTGACCTTGAACTTCCCAGCCTCCAAACTGTAAGCAATAGCTGTGGTTTATAAATCAGCCAGGCTAAGAGATTTTGATCTAACAGCTCAAAAAGACTGACAGTGGCATAATACATGCAGAAACTGTTGGGGGAAAATGGAATAAAATGTCTTTTTTATCTTTTTTTTTAAAAAAAGTCATATATATTTATTATTTGATGTTTTTACATTATGCACCCCATCAAACTCAGATATCAGGCCTCTCAGTATCATGCCCGCTCTTAGGATTTCCCCATTTACAAAACCACCCATTCATGCTGCTCGTTTGCTTATTGGAGCATAATTAAACTTCCTGTGACCAGACCCTTAAAGAAAACAAGTCTTTCCTTACCCACCCCTCTGCCAGAGGCCATCAATGCAGAAGTGAGGCATTGTGTCGTTTAGCTATGTTCTGGTCTTGAGTTCTTGTATACAATGACATCTCTCTCTTTTTATATTTTTTCTAAAGTTCACTAATGAGTGAGTACATTCCCTGCTTATCTTTCTGGGTTTGAGACACCTCACTCAGGAGGATATTCTCCAAATCCATCCATTTGCCTGCATATTTTAGGATATCATTTTTTCTTACTGCTGAGTAGTACTCCATTGTGTAGATGTACTACAGTTTGTTAATCCATTCTTCACCTGAGGGGCATCTAGGTTGTTTCCAGGTTCTTGATATTATGAATAACGCTGCTATGAACATAGTTAAGCTAATACCTTTGGAGTATGACTGTGCATCTTTAGGGTATACACCCAGAAGTGGCATTGCTGGGTCCTTGGGGAGATTGATTCCCAGTTTTCTGAAAAACCACCATACTGCATTCCAGAGTGGCTGAACAAGCTTACACTCCCACCAACAGTGGAGGAGTGTTCCCCTTGCTCTGCAACCTCTCCAGCATAGACTGTCATCTGTGTTTTTAATCTTGGCCACTCTTACAGGTGTCAGGTGGTATCTCAAAGTTGTTTTGATTTACATTTCTGTGATGGTTAAAGATGTTGAACACTTTTTTCGTGTGCCTTTCAGCCATTTGTAATTCTTCTGCTGAGAAATCCCTTTTTAATTCTGAACCCCATTTTTTGATTGGGTTAATCAAGGTTTTGAGCTCTACTTTTTTGAGTCCTCTATATATTTTAGAGATCAGTCCTCTGTAGATTTGTGAAAATCTTTTCCCATTCTGTAGGCTGTCATTTTGTCCTATTGACTGTCCTATTGACTGTGTCCTTGACCTTACCAAAGCTTCTTAGTTTTAGGAGGTCCCACTTATTGATTGTTCTCCAAAAGATTAGGGATTCTAAGAAAAAATTAGTATTACAATTTCTTTTTGATATGTTATGCTAAAAAGATTGAAAATAAAATAAGCTCTTACTATATTTTTACAAATTAGACTTAAACACAAGTCCTGAACCACAAAAATGTGCACCAAAATTCTTTCCACATTAAGCCATCACTGGGAGGGCTGTCCCTTCTTTCTGATAAGTTCAGTGGTGACGGATAAGCTGGAATACTTATTAGCATCTTTAAGTTCTTCACTGTTTTTTTTTTTCATTCCAGGGAGATAAACAATATTAAAAACCTAGAAAGCATGAAAAAATTCAAAAAAGCTAGTGCCTTGTACAAAATCAAAACTTTAGAATAGGTACATTCCTCAGGATGTAAGGGGATGGATATTGATTTGTGCTTTTCATCTACTGTCTCTAAGCTCTGGCAGCTGGAGTTTGACTCTCAGAGAGTACTCTATTTGACAGGCAGCCACAATGAACTGACTGTAGTGAAGAATGGCCCACTAAATAAAGACTGCTCCAGGTAGAAACTCAGTGTAATAAATGTGTATGGTACAAGATCCTGGGAATAAACAGCGCAGTCTTTATCCCTGAACAAAATCAACATGTCCTCTAATCTTTTGTGTCCAGGATCTTCATGTCCACTTCCTGTGAAAGGCAGACAAAGGTACATTCACTGCGCATATTCAAGTAACTGAAAGAGAAGCTACAAGAACTGTAGGGTGGGATAATGTGGGAAAATAGGGGTACTTACAACATGTTGCACGGATAATAGGATAGGAAGCCCCCAAGTGAGATGTGGATAAAACAAATTAAGGCAGAGTAAACATGTGGGTGAGATCAAAAGGACTCTTCGTAAGTGGCATAAAGGGTCTCTTTAAGAACAACACTCGGGGAAGGAAAAGTCAATGGAGGGGTCTGTGGACATTTCCATATCACCTGTAGTCTCTGCCATTCCATTATTTTCCATCATTCCCTCAGGAGGAAAGACAGGAATGAATCAGACAAATAGTTCAGAAGCTGAAAAAAAAATCTCAATAAAAATAGCATCCCTAATTCTCGGCATCCCATAGGCCAGTGGTTCTCAACTTTCCTAATGTCAGAACCCTTTAAAACAGTTCCTCGTGTTGTGGTGACCCTGCAACCATAAATTTATTTTCATTGCTATTTCATAACTTCAGCTTTGCTACTGTTATTAATTGTAATACAAATATCTGTGGTTTTGATGGTCTTAGTTGAGCCCTGTGAAAGTCCTTCCCCAAGGAGTTGTTAGTCACAGGTTGAAAACCACTGCCATAGATGATTACAAATTAATATTATTCCCAAGAGCCAGTCTCTGCTCCTTAGGTCTGAACAAGCTACATAAAGATGACAAGGGGCTGGAGAGATGGCTGAGAGGTTAAGAGCACTGACTGTTCTTCCAGAGGTCCTGAGTTCAATTCCTAGCAACCATATGGTGGCTCACAACCATCTATGATGACATCTGGTACCCCTTTCTGTATACAGTATACATAATAAATAAACCTTTAAAAAAAAAAGATGATGACAAAACATCCTTCTACTACATTAAAAAAGACCCTTTCTACCAGGCCCAAGGCTTCCTTTTCCTGTACAGAAATAATACTTTGTGACTGAGAGCACAAGAAAAGTAGATGTCACCACACTGACCTGCCTGACAAAAGCATTTTCAGCTTTGGGCCGAAGACTGACTTCTTCTATCACAGTCACTATCTCACTTGGAAGAACAGCACAATGAATCAGGTTACAGAGACCAGGCTTGGAAAATGTCCACCTCCAAGACATAAGCCTCTAGAAGCTCCCAAAGCTGCATTCCTCTTACAAAAGTCACCCAAATCCTTTCTGCTCACTATAGCTGTAAGGAAGCAAGGCCTATACACCTTTTACCTCTTGGAGCAGCGCCAATAGCAAAAACGTGAAAAACAAGCATTACATCCCAGCACCAAAAATAAATGCTGAACTTTACACTGTCACTGAGCTCATAATTCGAAAAGTACGCCAGTATCTGCACGTCCAACCTAAATACGTGACAGCTTCATAAAATAAAAGGTCTAATTATGACCTGGTGTCTTTCTACACAATAACCCAAAGGTCTGAGATACGAGCAAAAAAATAAATCACGCCAAACATAACCTAGCCAGATGGTGGTGGTGCACACGTTTACTCTCGATGCTTGAGAATCTCTGAGTTCAAGGCTAATGTGGTCTACAGAGCAAGTTTCAGGTCAGCCATAGTATACAGAGAAGCCCTGTCTCAAAATCCAAATACCAAAACAAAACAAAAAAAGACAAAGGCCATACAGTGGTAGTACACACCTTTAGTCCTAGCACTCAGAAGACAGAAGCAGACAGATCTCTGTGAGTTCAATACCAGCCTTATCTACAAAGTTAGTTCCAGGACAGCCCGGGCTACACAGAGAAAGCTTGTCTTAAAACAACAACAAACAATTAAAAAAAAACAAGCAAGCAAGCAAAAAAACATTCACCAGAAGAGAAAACTCTATTTTCAGTGCAACAACAGAGATTCACCAGAGAAACAAAACAAATCGCGGTGCACGCGCACAAACACACACACACACACACACACACACACACACACACACACACTTATGCACGCACACTTACCAAAAAGGTCTCTGGTGGCCAGATACAAGCTGGAGAATCAGTGAAGTTGGGATGAGACCTGAGAATGAGAAAGACTGATTGATGATGATGCCTCTACTTCAAGGAAGACTGCGGGAGTTCCTTGTTTCATGAAGTGTGCAACTTTAATGCCATTTACATCCCTTTATGCTCCATGCTTTTAAATTTGTCCTGGATACCAGCTGTAGTTTTAATATTCCTTTCAGTCTTCATGTGTTTTAGAAAACATATCAGAAAGTAAATCCAGAAACAGACCCACATAAATATCTGAACTATTTTTTGTTTGTTTAAAAAAAAAGATGTAAAAGCTGTTTTGGCTGGATTAACAGGAAATCTATTGGCAAAAATAAACAAAAATAAAAAGTAACATAAATCTCATACCTTACACATTAAAATTAACTAAATAGGTCATAGATAGTAATATAAAATGCAAAACTATAAATATTCTTGCAGGAAAAAGAGTAGAAAAACATTTTTTTCTGGCATCAAAATTTTGTCTTCAAAGTATTTTTACTTAGCCTATAGTAAAGTGACAATTTGTACATCTCATATGCATGTGTTTAATAATAAAATATATTATACACAATATTTTTAATTAACCTATTTTTCAGTAAAAAGAAAAACACAAACAAAGAAAACTTGTTTTTTAATTGGCTCATACAAGAGTAGGCATTTTTAAGATTAACTAAGAAACCAAACAATATGGAGCAAAGCTTGGAAAGATAAATTAAAAACAGCAAAACTAATTGGAAGATATTTTTGAGTGTTTTAATTTAGTGACTACTGAATGCTCAGCCTTAACTAGAAAACCTATATCACTTCTTCCAAGGCTCAGGAAACATTGCAGAAGATGGTATAGAAAGAATGGAAACAGCAGCGGGGCAGTGATGTGCTCCTGGACACTGTAAATATTAGAACTGTAAATATTGGTTTAATAAAATGCTGTTTGGCCAGAAGCTAGACAGGAAATGGAGGCAGGGCAATGAGACTAAGAGAATTCTGGTAAGCAGAAGAGCAGAACAGATGCCAGCAGATGCAGAGGAAAGAAGACAAAAATGCTGCAGTGAGCAAAGGTACATGGCTAAACATGGATAAGAATCATGGGTTAGTTTAAAAGAAAGAGCTAGCAAATAATAAGCCTGAGCATAGGCCAAACAGTTTATAATTAATATAATCTTTTGTGTGGTTATTTAGGACTAAATGGCAGTAGGATGGGATGGGTGGGACAGAAAAACTTCCGACTACAGTGGTGGTGCACATCTTTAATCCCAGCATTTAGTAAGCAGAGACAGGTGGATCTCTGTGAGTTCAAGGCCAGCCTGGTTTACAAAGTGAGTTCCAGGACAGCCAGGGCTGTTACACAGAGAAGCCCTGTCTTGAAACACAACAAAACAAACAAAAAACCCAAAAAACAAAAACAAACAAACAAAAAGAAATGGAAATATCAGATACCAGAAGGTAAGGCTAGGAACACTGGATTACAGACATGACATAATGGTGGTACTTATACATTTATAACAGGCCCACAGATCTCTGTGAATTGAAGACAAGTTTGGTTACAAAGCAAGTTAAACCAGGGAGGGCTACATAGTAAGACATTGTCTTAGAAATACAAATTAGAACTATAATAAGATAATACATGTGCAATGAGATATTCTTTCTGGAAAATAATTTAACCATCCCTTACAAAATTAAAGGGGCAAATTTGTTTTTGTTTTGTGAGACAATGCCTTGCTAGCAGTCTTGGCTGACCTTTGCCTCCAGAGTGTTGAGAATAAAGGTTGCATTATCAGTCTGGGTTTCAACATGGCACTATTTTGATGGTTTTACCACATGCCAATTTAAGTATTAGTGTGATAGCACTTTGTAAGTTGATCCATCCACAATTAGCTGATTTTTAAGTAAAGAAGACTAGTGGGTGGTAGGGGTAGTGGTGGTCTTAATGCATTGAGTTAGAAAACAGATGCATTTTCCTAGAGAAAGAAGAAATTCTGCTTCAAGTTGGCAACATTTTTGCTCATATGACACCCTGGAAGCCTACCCTATAGTTTTCAGGTTTGTCAGCCCCATAATCTACATAAACCAACACATTAAATTAAATGCCTCTGTTATACATGAGTATACATCCATGTTCATATGTTTATGGTCATGCATTCATGTATGTATTCATCTTTAAACAGATACACAAGCATGTGTGTGTGTGTGTGTGTGTGTGTGTGTGTGTAAGTTTCCTGTGTCCTAATGGTCCTGCTTCTTGGAACAACTGTAATTGATACATATTTTAGTACAAAGAGTGGTTCCATAGGACCAGAATCTTAAATTTAGGGTCTCTGCATTTTTTTTCTTTTAAACTGATTAAACTAGAATGCACTGACTCTATTTCCTGAGTGAAAGAGGACCCTAGTTGTTTGTGATATGAGAGGAGATGCAGATAAGAAAATTTTTAGTACTGGATAATCTTAGTAAGACTTACAAAATGTTAAGATTTGAGTTGACCATGTACTGGACAGCTGGGAACATTTTATCAGAACTAGAGAGTTAAGATATAGCCAGCTAGTTGCTCTAAACCGGGCTACAGAAAATAAGAACCAGAAAAAAAAAGCAAGAGAATCTCTGGTATTCAAATTTCCAGATCAAATGCCACAAAATTTAGCAGGAACCCTTATCTCTATAGTCACAGGTTGAAAACTCAAAGAAACCCTTCTTGATGGAATCTTTTGTTAAGGGTAATGACTATAAAGAAAAGCTACTCTGAAACAACAGCATATGGACATATTGGGAAATCCACATAAAGGTCAGGATGCTGAGCCTCCATATTCTACTGAGTCTTCTCTGACAATTAATTTTAAGAAGTGTCTCATAACTTGGGAGGCAGAGGCAGGTAGATTTCTGTGAGCTTAAGGCCAGCCTGGTCTACAGGGCAAGTTCCAGGGAGGCCAAGGCTCTGTAGAGAGACCTCATCTCCAAAAACATAACAAAACCAACAAAAGTATCTTTTTACCCCTTTGAAGTGAACACCAAAGAAACTTTAATGACTTCTATTAGTTAGTGGCTTTGCAAGACAATAATTAATTGACTCAGGATTTTCCTCATAACTACTTTTTATTTCTAGACTGAAAACTAGTCTTAAATTCTAGCAGACCTCAAAAGGTGAGGTATAAGTAAGAAATATGCTACAGTTAAATATCAGTTTATTTTCCAACTCATAAAACACAAATGTAGAGACTGTGTGAACAGATGTTAAAAATGTGGGATAGGACCTGGAGAGGTAGTTTTGCAGTTAAGAGCATGGGCTGCTCTTGGAGAAGACCTGGTTCTCTGAACTCAGATGGTGGCTCATAATTATCCTTAATTCCAGCTGCATGGGATTTGCTGCCCTCTTCTGGGCTTCCTCTGGAAATAGGCGTGCATGTGGTGGACAGACACACTCTTAAACACATAAAAAGTAGAAAAAGGCAAAACTCTTAAACACATAAAAAGTAGAAAAATAACCTTTTAAAAGTTTGATTATAATTACATAGTTTCTCCTCTTTCCTTTCCTTCCTCAAAATCATCCTATGTTCCTCTCTTTGCACTCATTCAATTTGATAGTCTC
Organism: Sigmodon hispidus; assembly: GCA_004025045.1. NCBI lineage: Eukaryota > Metazoa > Chordata > Mammalia > Rodentia > Cricetidae > Sigmodon > Sigmodon hispidus. The sequence continues at coordinate 51,708 of PVIH01010166.1, read as the reverse complement.
TTTTCTTCTCTAAACATTACAAAAATTATTTTGAACTTCACAGTTTAAAAAATTGAGATAATGTGGGAGGAAAATAAAGTTGGATCAAGTTGAATGTACTGATATTGGGCCAGTATGCATTGATTCTGAATTTAATGTTGGTGGAAGTGTAAGCTTGTTCAGCCACTCTAGAATGCAGTATGAAGGTTTCTCAGAAAACTGGGAATCAATCTCCCCAAAGATCCAGCAAATGCCACTACTGGACATATACCCTAAAGATGCACATTTGCACTCCAAAGTCATTAGTTCAACTATGTTCATAGCAGCATTATTTGTAATAGCAAGAACCTGGAAACAACCTAGATGCCCCTCAAGTGAAGAATGAATTAGCAAACTGTGATACATCTACACAATGGAGTACTACTCAGCAGTAAGAAAAAATGATATCCTAAAATTTGCAGGCAAATGGATGTATTTGGAGAATATCCTCCTGAGCGAGGTGTCACAAACCCAGAAAGACAAGCAGAGGATGTACTCACTCATTAGTGCACTTTAGACAAAAAAGAAAGAAAAAAAAGCAAAGAACACCCAAGCTGCAAAACACAACCCCTGAAAAGCTTGGAATCAGAAGGAACTCAAGAGAGACCTCCATGGATTCCCTAGGAAGAGAAAATTGAGAAGATCTCCTTAGCTAATTGGGAGCATAAGAGGTTGCAACCAAGAAGAGGTGGGAACAAGTCATGAGAGAAGGGAAGGATTGAGAGGAGCAACAAGGAGGGAGAAAAAAAGAGATGGAGATCTTAATAAAGGAAGCCAATGTGGGGTTGGATAAAGACCAGGTGCTAGGGTCACCTTCAAGAACTCACAGGATGACCCTGCCTAGGTCTCCAACCAATAGTGAAGGTGTTGCCTAGACAAGACTTCCCCTATAATCAAATGAATAGACACCCCAAATGCCATCACAGAACTTACATCCAACAATGAATAGAGGTAGAAGCAGGGATACATGGCTGAGCACTGGGCTGAGTCCTTGGTCCATCTGAGAGCAGGGGAGGAGAGTCTATATGAGCTTATGACGAAAACTCCCACAGTGATGAATGTCTGGAGCTCTGGGGAGCTCACTGAATTAAGGACAACCACCGGGAACCTTCAAGAAAAGAAACTAGGCCCTCCAAGGATAGGCAGCTGTCCACTGACATGGGCAGTATGGGAAGCCTCGAGGGGAGAGTTCAGACTGTGTTTCTGTGAGTGGACTGGCACCTTGGAGCTCATTCTCCCAAGAGGAACACCTAACCCAGTCTTGATATTAGGATGAGGAAATAAGACTTGGCTGGAGTGGATGCTGAGCTGATCCACCTTAGGACTTCTTGCCCTTTCTGGGGAGGGGATGGGGGAGGAGGGAGGAGGGAGGCTGAAGGCTGACTGGGAGAAATTGGGAGGGGGAAGGGAGGGAGAGCAAAGGGATATATGGGGAAAAAAGGATTAATTAATTTTCAAAAAGAAAGAAAGAGTTGTAAACATTTGCTCAGAAGAGCTGTTGAGTGGCATGTACAAGACTCTGGGTTCAGTGGCAAAGACATCATTTTATTCATCTGTGGAGTGAGGATTATTGCAAAAATATTTTAAGAGGTGAGGTACATGGAGTGTAGAATGAGGTCTACTCTTTTCACTGAAACATGAACCACAGTGTGGCTTGTGTTAAATAGAGCTGAAATAGCTGAACTGCCTTGGTATGGTTGTACCATGTTGTGAGTCCCCCAAAGACCACAATGGAACTGGATTCTGATGTAAACACGTGAGAGTCAGTTTATTCTTTTGGGCAGGTTCAAACAAACCAAGGTTCAGTCACAGTGGAGGAATTAGGCCCTTAGCTCAAGGGTACGAGGGTTTTTAAAGATAATATAAATGAGTGAAGTAGGACATGTATTGGTGTTTGAGGATTCGGTAAAGGGGTATAGAGTACAGTAAATCTTAGAAACTTATTGACTGAACTTTCAGTGCAAAATCAAGTTTTAAATCCATTGGCTGTCAGGTCATTCCTGAGACCTTTCCTAGACTCTTCTCAGACCTAGGCCCTTAGACAGAGTCTTAGGGAGATTGGAATGCTAAAGAGTCACTTCTCCACCGTGTAGATTTTAAAACCACACTCTAGTGGCTATGAAACAAATATGTAAAAGAAGCCACCTTTTAAAAAAAACTTTTGAAACTCTCTGATTGTTCTTCTCTGCAGATTAAAATTTCAGTAGCAACTGCTCTCCCATGAACCTGTTTACATAAGCTATGGAGGTGACTGAATGCTGGGGTGGCACTAACCTAGTCAGGACACTTGGAGACTTCCAGCATTGTTCATGATGTCCCTTGAAGAAACACAGGTGAGCAGTCTACTTACTGGATGCATGTGAGCAAACAAGTTCTAGACAAAGTCCCAGGAGACTAATTGGGATTATAATTACTAACTGTAATTCAAATAGCAGCCACCTTTCAGATTTGAGCCAGTTCTGTTCTTAATAGCCTCTTAAATAAAAGGGAAGGCCAGGCCCCCTTGAGAAAGAACCTGCTTCCTTCCTGCTGCAATCTCAAAAACATTCTGCTAATAGATCTATCAAGTTACCCAAAGGGAATTAAGGCCTTTTACTGGATGGATGGGAAATAAAGAAAATGAAGTAATCAGGCATTTTAGGGACATTGATTACAGGACACCTAAGCATCACTATGATCTACCAGTGTGGAGTGAAGGGAGAGTATAAAGATGGAGTGATTAATGGAATCTTAGCTCAGGTCCATTCTCCCAGTGGGTCAGATAGATCTCTGAATCCACCCTACTGGTATTTTCCCACTTTCCAAATTAATAATTAGAAAACATACACTCAGTATTTGTTGGAATTCCCACTGCCTTACCTTCACCTGTAAAATGAGTATGATTGCAATGTATTAACCCATGTGGAAATCATACATACCTTTCTGTAGTAAAGTGGTAAATCAACAGCAGTGTTCCACTCTTGAAGGCATTACAGAGCTTGATCTTGCATTAAGGACTTTAAACATGCAGAGGCAGTCTCTCACACCATCTTCACATTCAACTTCCCTATTTGGCCTATGTAGAAAACAGGTAGATTTTGGAAGACAGCAGTGGATTATTATAAATTTAATCAGGTGGCAATTCCAATAGAGCTGCTGGTCCAGATGTGGTCTCTATTATTTTAACAAGTGAAGATATTTCCTAGAACCTGGTGTCCAGCTACTGATTTATTACATACCCTCTCAATGATTGTTAGTAAAGACAGCAAGTAGCAGTTTGCTTCCAGGAGACTGGCAATTCATACTTCACTGTCCTATCACATAGGTTCTTCAGCTTTCTGGTCTATGTCATAATTTCTTCACAAAGTTTATCTTTAATCAAAATATTTTATTAGTTCTTTGATATTGTCATGCATGTATATAATATATTTTGATTGTGTTTGTATGTTTTTGTGCAGCCCAGTGCAACCCAGATGGAAAGAGATCCTGGAAGTCAGGAGCCCAGGCATACTGAGCACTATAGCTCAAATGAAAAAGTATTCAAGCATTCAGGAGTCAATGAATATTGAGTGTTACAGCTCAATGAATAGTATCCAGACAGTCAGGAGTCAATGGACACCACAGGCCACAGTAAATGCAGGTAGCTGCTTACAGCTCGGCTTCAGGAAATCTGGCAAGGGAGGATCCCCTGGGTAAAGCTGCTACAGTGGCGGGCCAAAGGATTTGCTTCCCCTCTGCTGATGCTCACTGCTCTCTATTCAGGGGATGTAACAACTTTGTCAGCCCATCCCTGGGTGGCAAAAGTGTTACTGTGGCATCAGTGGTCCCCTCTCAAGGTCTAAGTTTAGCTCTGATGTTGGGGTAGCTCTGGGTCAAAAACAGATCACGAGAAGTTGCTTTCCCTCAGTGCTCTCAGGATTTAAGTTAGTATACTGTGAGAGTGCATTTGTGAGGCATTTAAAAACCTGATGAACTTTATCTGCATGAGTTCTGGCCTATTTCTAAAATTGCCTTCACTCTACAGCCCAATTTTTTCTCACCTGAGAAAGTTCTGACACAGGAAACAGGGTATAAACTTTCATTATACCACCTACGCCAGCCATTTCCCACAGAGGGAATACTGGATCAGGATCTTTAGAGCTCCATAACAAGTGACTGGTGGGGTAAATGTAGGCACCAGATTTGGAGTTCCCAGACGAGAAAAAGTTGAACATTGAGATTTGAAAAGTTGGGGGTGGTTGGGTGGTTAGAAACAGATGGTAGAAGAACAGAAAGGCAGAAGAGAACGATTAGAGCTGGGATATGAAAAGAGATAGGGAAAACTCTTTCCAAGGAAAGGAAGCTGGGAGAGAAGGTTTAGAGCTGATATATGAAAAGAGTTAGGAAAAATTCTATCCACCCGTATGCTTTCAAAAGTTAACTCCCATAAAATATCAGGTCCAGTGAGCTATTAGGTGGCTATTTTTGAGTTATCTAAGGGGTACTTAGGCTATTTCTTTGTGCAAAAATGGGTAAGCTTGGTGGTGTCTAGGTAAGGCAAAAGGCTAGGAGGCTTGAGAGTTTCGAGAACGCATCCTAGAGGTGAGGATGAAAAGACATTTTCTGCTGACTCATTCTTCATTATTGAGGCCCAGAGGGGAAGGATTCCACTGCTAAATCTGGGTCAGCACCCAGCTGAGTGGTCACCGGGGTACAAGGCTACTACCACTAAGCAGCTCAGTCAGCTCTCAGAGTAGCCGTTGGAACAGTGTCCAAAACCATGCAAACCACCATGAGAATGAGCATACAAACCACGCTAGCTATCCCTATTTGCTTGTCAGCATCCAGGATAGGCATCAGAGCAAAGCCCAAAGCAACGCAAGCCACACCTAAAAACTTCAGTTGTCAGGAGTGGGTATCAAACCCATGCTAGCCACTACAGGCACCCGTCAGCACCTACAGTGGGTGTCCAACACACTATCTATAGGAACTCATCAGCACTCATGATAGGCATCCAGAGCAGAACACTGTGAACAAAACCCGTGGATGGGGCTCCAATAACAGAGAAGGCCAGGAATGAGTGTCAAGTGAGAAGAAACAGCTGTGACCAGTGAAGATCGTGGCTGGGAGTGGCCCTCTGAGAGACTAGAGTCTTTCCTGGAAATCTGGATCAAAGGTCTTTTCCAGAGACAATAGTTCGAGTTTAAGCCAACTGGAAAGGGAAAATTTACCAGTTTAGGCCAGTGGTGTTCAAGAATGCTGTGGCAACTGGGTAGATGGAGGGTGGCCTGGTAGTGAGCCCCAGATTAGGTTATCCTAGTTTATGTGCACCTAAGCCCAGAAGAGACCCTATCCGAGTCACAGCGCCAAAATGTTGGTTTCACATGTGAGATCAGACACACACACACACACACACACACACACACACACACACACACACTGCCAGGGGCACATGAGAGTTTATTCAGAAGAGTTGCCAGGTGAGTACGGGGCAGAGGAACAGAAGAGCAAAGAGAAGAGACAGACTGCCACATGACATCTCCTTTTAAGAGAAAGGGTGGGCATGGATTTACATAGCCACACCTAGGATCATGCCCTCCATATGCAGTGTGCTCTGCTGGTGCCATGTTGGCTTCACCGCATGGCTGCTACATGCCAGGAATTCTTGTCTCACCCAGTGCCATGTTGGGTTCACTATGTGTCGTGCGCCAGGAATCCTTACAGTTAAAGCTTTGCTCCCTCAGCTGATCTCCATCCAGGTTCTGCTGCTGCTGCTCCAGCGAAAGAAGGCCATTACCCAAACCTCATTCAAGAGATTTATTGAGAGGGAAAGGTCCAGGAGAGTGCAGCTGCCTCAGCCCGGGTGGGAGAGGACAGCAGGGAAAGGGCTGTGGGCTCAGGACTTAAATACGGCTTCTGAGGGCAGAGCTTTCTTGGGGGACTTCCAGGGTGGGGATTGGTCAGATCTTTTCCTTTTTTCATCTTGATTTGGTTTTTTGGTTACAAGGCCAAAGTATGCTATTTTCACTGGCTCTTTTGGGATTTGGGGCTCTAATTTCAGGGCCAGGGCACATTTCTTTCACTGGCTCTAATTCCAAAGCCAAAGTGTGTTTCTATGGTGCTGGTTGCACAGTCAGGACACATTTCTTTTGGGTTCTGGGTTTAGCTATAAAGTATTTCACTGGCTCAGGTCTTAGTTCCAGGGTGGGTTTCTTTCACTAGCTCTGGGATCAGAGACAGGGTGAGTTTCTTTCACTGACTCTGTCCAGAGCCAGGTTGCGTCTCTTTGGCTGGCCACTTTTCCCTACAATGTTCACCCCCATTTCCTCTCCCTAACTCCTCCAAAAGTCACTCCTACCCACACGATTTTTGTGGACATAAAAATGTCCCTTTTTTCTTACTTAATAACTTGCCAAATCCAGTTTGTGCTGCCATATATTCCTGGGTGTGGGGCATCCACTGGAGCTTGGTTAACCTATGAGGGGCCATACCCTTAAAGAAAACTGACTCTCACTCTTCCAGGAGCCATCAACTGTTCATAACTCTTCAGCTAGGTAGGAGTTCCCCCTCCATGCTGAAACGTTCACTGGCTTGATCTTGGGCAGGTCTTGGGCAGGCAAGCACAGCTGTTGTGCATTCATGTGTGCAGTGGGCTTGCCATGTCCAGAAGACAGTGTTCTGCCCCACTACTTCTCAGTCTGTATATCTCTTCTTCTGCAATGGTTCCTAAGCCTTAAGGGGTTCACAAAATTCTTTTTATCACATTCCCCTTTTATTAGATTACATTTTAGCCTCTTACACTGATGGCATGCTGACTGGACATAATAAATAAGAAGTAGCAACTACATTATATTATGGGGCTTTTTTTTTTTTTTAGTATCAATCAATTCCATTTGAAAACACAATGACTGTCATTCTGCTTCCTGAGGTAAAAGCCATTCCAAAAGCATTTCTGCTCCTAGCTCACAGCTGGTTGTTTGTTTCCAGTAGCAACACAGGCTCATTCTTCATCATCGTGGGGGGTCAAACATAAAAAGGGCCTGTTTACAGGAAATTGACAACAAAGTTTCAACAAAATTAATCAGATTCTCTGGCCGCACCAAAAGAAAGGGGCTGGTCAAACACAAGGATTTTTTTCAATGTCAGGGCCATGCATAGAGCTATACATATGTGACTAAGTGTGGAGAATTGGGGGAGGGTACCCCCCATCAACATTTATCTTTCTTCCTCCTTCATTCTACATTCTTCCAATAGAACCAAGCCTACTCCTGACCACCAGAGAAGTTAATTTGTGTGCCTTGAGTACAATGACTTCAAAGCCTGACTGCAAACGAATTTTTCAAGTTCATAATTAACTCTTGTCTGTGAGAGGAAAAGCGGACTGTGAATCCTGACTTTATTTTTTTATTATGAATAAAGTCACATTTTCTATCCGTGTATATTCAAGGTCCCTTCCCCCTCCCACCCCCTCCAGTCACTCTCTCTTCTCCATGATAGACCCCAGACTCAGGGTACTATCCTCTTGGGAAGGGGAGCCTCAAGAACACAGACTCCAGTCCAGTTGATGCAAATTGCAAGAGGGTTTATTGAATTTCGTCTGCACAGACGGTTTGTCTCTCTGTCTCAGGAGCAAGAGAGCAGCCCTGATTCAACAATCTGCTGAATACTTGAACTGAATGCCTGAGTCAGGCCTTAGAACTTAGGGTCTTTCATTCCCCCATTTTCTTATGAGCATATTTTAATCTTAAAATTAGGATATCTCTGCATGCTTCAGGACATGATATTGTTGGGTCAGGATAAAGGCCTCAGTGACCGATAGCCTTTCTCTAATAAACTGTAGTAACCTATTGAAGATACATGGACCAAAGGTTAGTAGCAAGAGCAAGATAAGCAAGGGGCCCATAATTATGGATATTAGGGTAGTCAGCCATGGGGACTTGTTAAACCATCCTTCAAACCAGCCTTGTTGGGCTTCTCGGTCTCTTTGTCTCTTATTTAGTCTAGCATGGAGTTTTTCCATGGAGTCTCTGACCACTCCAGAGTTATCTGCATAGAAGCAACATTCTTCTCCTAGGGCAGCACATAAACCACCTTCTTTTAAGAACAGTAAATCTAGCCCTCTTCTGTTCTGTAACACAATCTCAGACAGGGAGGTGAGGGACTGTTCTAACTTTGAAACTGACTGCTCTAATGCTCGAAGGTCTTCATCAACTGCTGCCTGGAGAGACAAGTACTGTTGATTTGTCTGAACGAAGGCAGCAGCCCCTGTCCCCACTCCTGCTGTTACCCCTAGACCCAACAGGACAGCTAGAGTTAGGGTCACTGGCTCTCGCTTAAACCGGGCAGGGTGGTCTTGGTAGAAACCTTCAAGGGTATTTGCCAGATGGTAATATACCCTGGGGATAACTTGGACTAACACGCAAAATGCTCCTCCTGCGGCTGCTTTGAGAACTTGAACCGACATGCAGGGGGTGAATCCAGTGGTACAAGTCCACCAAGATCCTTGGGGCGGAATGACATAAGGCCCTGTTAGATCGTGGAGAAGGACATTGTGGTTACAGAGGCTAATCTGTGAACCTGAGGGCTGCCCAAGGCAGAGGCTGGCTCCGCTGACCTCAGTCAAGGTCAGTCTAGGGGTGGAGCTCCAGCAGCAGTGGGAACTGTTGCCAGAAGTATAGTTCCCACTGGCGGCAATACCCTCGTAGTAGGGGGGTGCCGCTTTCAGACACAGTCAACAAAGGTCTGCTTGGTTGGGGTTAGTCTGGTTGATGAGTCCGAAGGGCCCTGTGACCAAGTTAAGCAATCTATCTCCAGTACCTGATGGGTTCCAGGAATTGAGCCTACTGACATCATGGGCCGGGGTCGTCAGAGACCGATTAACTGGGGGGCTAGGGGTCGACTTTCTGGGCTCAGTGGGGGCCTTCTGCTCTATCAACACTGAGTTAGGTCCCACCGCTTGGGAGACCGGCTCAAACCACTGGGAAAGGGTAAGGAGGGCTCCCCAATCATATGCAATGGGATGGTAGTGTCATATTCCCCAAGTCCCCATTAAATTTTGAGGCCTATTACAATCAAGCTTCAGTCTAATGAAATATTGACCTTGGGAAGGATATGCAGTTTTTCCTTCATCCCACCATTCCATTGTCAGAGGGTCATTGCCTTGTTGGGTGCTCCATCTTCCTGCCACCTGACCAAAAGATGAAGTCTCACAGCCCCATCTATTGCAATAATATTGGAGTGGGGAGTTGCACCCTGGTCTACAGATAACTTTGTTTCCAGGGCACACATACCAGTCATCAAACCAGGCTATGCCAGAAGTTTGCTGACCCAAGGTTTCAAGAATAGTCAGGAGGTTTGCTCTTAGTTCTTGTGGGCACCCGGTTCCATAGGAGCCACTGTAGGATCTAGAATCTAGGATGACATCGGTGCCTGAAACAGACAGTGTCCAGGTAGTAGTTCCTGGCAGGTGGGGGTTGCCGGCAGGCACCATTCTGGCTAATCCCACCAGGAGGGTCAGGATTAGACTAGCAAGATTCTGAGCTTTAGGGGATTTTGAGTACGCTGAAGTTTCCATCTGGACGCCTCGGAGTAGTCTTCACTGGTCTCAGGAGGAGCCGATTTGACATGGGAGGCATGAATCCAGGCAGCAATCTCGTCGACCTTGACAGCTGTTGATGTAGTCAGGAGAACCGTATAGGGTCCCTTCCAGCGGGGTTCTAGAGTTTTAACTTGGTGTCTGCGGATGTAGACAGAATCCCCGATCTGGAAGGAATAAGGCACCTGAGGTGGGCTGGACTGGTACACTGCTGCTAGTGGTTTCCAGACCTGGTCCTGGATGAGCTGCAGGGCCTTTAGTCAAGCTTGGAGGTTGGGGGATTTGGTAAAAGAGCATGTGTCAGGTCCCAATAGGTCTACTAGTAGGGGAGGGCCACCATAGAGGATCTCATAGGGGGTTAATCTGAAGGAAGCCGGAGTGTTCCGAACTCGGAACAAAGCCATGGGGAGGAGTTCGACCCAGTCTCTAGTGCCAGTCTCCATGGCTAATTTGGTGAGGGTCTCTTTTAGAGCCCTATTCATACATTCTACCTGTCCTGAGTATATGTATCCGGGTGGTCGTGGTTGTTCTTCAGTTGTAAAGCAAGCACTGGCTTTCCCAAAGCGGCAGCTTTGGCCGTTTCATCTGCCATCCTATTTCCCTGGGCCACTCCATTTTGGTGGCCCTGGCAATGAATAATGCTTAGTCTCTTAGGTAGGTGGATAGCTTCTAAGAGGTCTAGGATTTCTTTATTTTTAATGTCCTTACCAGCCGATGTCAACAGTCCTCTTCTTTTGTAGATTTCCCCATGGATATGTGCAGTGGCAAACGCATACCTGCTGTCAGTGTAAACATTAACTGCCTCACCTTGAGCTCTCTTCAAGGCTTGGGTGAGAGCCACCAGTTCTGCTCAATGAGCTGAAGTTCCAGGTGCCAGGGCTGCTGCCCAGATTACAGTGGTGCCATCTACCACAGCCGCACCTGTCCTACGTTCACCCTGATGCAGGAAGCTGCTTCCATCTGTGTACCAGGTGAAGTCTGCATTCGGAAGCGGCTGGTCTGTCAGGTCCTCCCATGTACTCTGGTCTCAGCCAGTACTTGGTGGCAGTTGTGTTCTACAGTGACTTCTGCTCCCCCCTCGGGAAGCAGGGTGGCCAGGTTGAGGGAGGTGACTGTCCCAAACCGGATCCGCTCAGGGTTTAACAACATGGCCTGATAGTGGGTGATTCTGGCATTTGAGAGCCACCAGTCAGGGGGCTGCCGGATCACTGTCTCTATGGCATGTGGTGCCATCACCATGAGAGGCTGTCCCAAAGTGAGCTTGTCAGAGTCTTTGACTAGAGTCTCCACTGCAGCTATCATGCGGAGGCATGGGGCCATCCTGCTATCACGTTTTCTTATTTCTTAGAGAAATATGCCACCGGCCTCTTCCAGGGTCTCTCAGCTGTTGAGTCAGGACCCCCTTGGCTACCCCTCTTTGCTCATCTACGTATAAAGTGAATGGCTTTTTTATATCTGGGAGGCTTAAAGCTGGGGCAGATAATAGAGTCCTTTTTATATCATCGAAGGCTTGTTGTTGCTGCTCACCCCAGACAAAGGGGGAGCCAGTTTTTGTGAGGGGGTATAGTGGGACCACCATCTCGGCGAATCCCGGTATCCAGAGGTGGCAGAATCCTGTGCTCCCCAGGAGTTCTCTCAGCTTCTTTGCACTGGTGGGTGGGGGTATAAGAGCCATGGCTCATTTGTGCCCCTCAGTTAGCCATCTCTGGCCCCCTCTCAGAAGATATCCTAAATAAGTCACTTCTCGCTGGCAAATTTGGGCTTTCTTGGCTGAGGCTCGATATCCCAGTTCCCCCAGTCTTTTTAATAGGGCCCCTGTACCTTGGAGGCATTCCTGTTCTGTCTCAGCTGCCAGTAGTATGTCATCCACATACTGGAGAAGAGTCAGGTCCGGGTGGCTAACTCGAAAGTCCGCCAGGTCTTGATGTAAGGCCTCGTCGAACAGGGTGGGGGAATTTTTAAATCCTTGGGGTAATCTGGTCCAAGTCAGCTGCCCTGAGAACCCAGATACTGGGTCCTTCCATTTTAAGGAAAAAAAATGTTGGCTTTGAGGGCTCAGTCTTAAGCAGAAAAAGGTATCTTTTAAGTCCAGCACTGTATACCAAACATGCCCAGGGGGCAGGGTGCTCAACAAGTTGTAGGGGTTAGGTACGGTAGGATGAATGTCCTCTGTTCTCCTGTTTACCTCTCTCAAGTCCTGAACGGGCCTATAATCATTAGTGCCAGGCTTCTTAACCGGCAGCAGTGGAGTGTTCTAATGCTAACTGGCAAGGTTTCAAGATACCTAACTTTAGCAGCCTCTGGATGTGAGGCCTTATTCCCTCTTTTGCTTCCTTGGTCATGGGATATTGGCGAATAGACACGGAGGTGGCTGTCTGTTGGTTTTAGATCTATCACCAATGGTGGCTGCTGGGTGGCCAGCCCCATGCCCGCTATTTCAGCCCAGGCTTGGGGATAGTTATTGAGCCATTTAAGGTCTATTTGTAGGACCTTTGAGGGGGCCTCATGTAGCCAATGTTCATCTTCCAGACTTAGGGTCAACACTTGGAGAGGCTGACCCTTAGGGTCTGCTACTGAAGCCCCTTTTTCATGGAAATGAATCTGGACCCCTACTTTGCAGAGGAGGTCCCTTCCCAGAAATGGATAGGGGCAGTCTGGTACTAGCAGGAAAGAGTGGGTGACTCTTCCAGTAGATAGATGGACCTCCCTTTCTGATGTCCATTTGTATAATTTTCCCCCAGTGGCACCCTGGACCCAAGATGTTTTGGAGCTCAGCGGTCCTCAGGCCTGGGTGAGGACTGAATGTTGTGCTCCAGTGTTCACCAGGAAAGTCACTGGTTGGCCCCCCACTTTTAGGGTTACCTGGGGCTCAGGTGGGGGTCCTGGCCCTGACTCACCTAGTCTTCTTCCAAGGACAGCACCAGGACAGGCTTGCGTGTCTTTCCCTTTTGAGTGCAAACCGGACAGTCTTTGACAGTCTTTGCAGTAGGCACATTGGTCATGTTCCACCTGTGGCCTCCGTTTGTCTCCAAGGTTTTTGTTCTGCCTAGGCCTGTTCTGTTCTGACCCTGCAACTACGGTGGCCAGGATCTTAGTGAACTCTCTATTTAGTTTTTTATCTCTCAAGTTCTCCCTTTGTTCTTCCTCTCTGTGCAATCTTTCCTCCTTTTCTTCTGGTGTCTTCCTTTTGTTAAAAATCTTTTCAGCTTCTCTCACTAGATCTTGCAGAGTATATCCCAGCAGCCCCTCTAGACACTGTAGCTTAGAGCGGATATCAGGCGCAGACTGTCCTATGAAGGACATAATGACCTCAGCCAGTCTATCCTGTGCCTGGGGATCGAAGGGAGTATACATACGATATCCCTCCATCAGCCTCTCTAAAAAACCTGCCGGGGTTTCCTCTGACCCTTGGACTATAGCACGTACCTTGGCCAAATTGGTGGGGCGCCTGCCCGCCCCCTTGAGACCCGCCAGGAGAATCTGGCGATAGAGATGAAGTCGATCCCTACCGGCCCTGGTGTTGAAGTCCAGGGAAAAGCATGGTTGATCTCGTTTGGCAGCTGGGTGAGTCTACCATCATCCCCTGGCACATTTTTGCGAGCCTCCAGGAAGACGTGCTGCCTCTCCTCTGTCAGTGAGGAGGGTCTGCAAAAGCTGCTCACAATCTTCCCCCGTGGGCTGATGAGTCAACAGCATTGACTCTATCAGCCCAGTTAATGCTTGGGGGTCCTGAGAGAAAGATGGGTTATGAGTTTTACAGTTATAGAGATCAGAAGCAGAGAATGGTCAATACTGGGTTTGGCCAGCCACTAAGCAAATAGAATAAGCTTGTGATGTCCAGACGTCCTCCCCCTCCCTTGTCCAATCTTGATGGAGGTGTAGGCGGCTGCTAAGTGGGGGGAGAAGGATCTCGGTGTGGAGATGTGTCCCGGTGGGAGGAGTCTGCATCATGTGTGACCTCCGCAGGGGGCCCTCCTGTCTCGGTAGAGGGCCTGCATAAGGAAGGGGTTGGTCCATTAGCAACAGATCCCCCTGGCTCTTGGGAAGAACTGGGGACCTCTTCCTGTGGTCCTGATCTTCCTGTTGTATTTCCTTGAGAGGGTAAAGGGAGGAGGAGGAGAGTTGAGTAGCAGCAGGGGCAGATGGGAGGAGAGGGAGAGGGTTGCCAGCAGGCAAGGGGTTAAGAGGAGTACATGATGGGAGAGCAGGACTCCGGGGCCCAGGAATAGAGGAGATGGAGAGGAATGGTTTCACCTAGGGAAGGGGGTCTCTGGCTAAGTTCTCCCAGACTGAGATGTAAGGCACTTGGTCTGGATGTCCATGTGGTCCCTGGTCATAAACACGAGCCTTCACCTGAAAAATAACATTGACGTTAAAGGTTCCATCCCTAGGCCAGCCAACCTCAAAGGTTGGCCATTCTGAGGAACAGAGAGTGATCCATTTTTTTTTCTTGTCTTTCAGGGCGGCATTGTGTGCCTGATCAAGGACATCTTTCCAATGGTCTAGGGTTAAACTCAAAGGGGTAGTTACTTGTTGTCCCATCTTAGAGAGTTTTAGAAGGATAGAATAAAGAGAATATTTTGGACAGACTCCAGAAAACACTGAGACAATTGACAAACACAAATGCAAACATAATCCGTGCGGTGGGCAACTTGCTACAGACTGAAAATACAGATACAGATGGGAGTGGCTGCGAACGCTCCGTTCCCCGGGAAGGGGAGACACCAAATCTCCTACCTTTCTCTCAGACAACCCTAGAGGACACCCCCAGGGAGGGGATCAGGGGGGCTTGGACTCAAAGCACGTCTGCCTGCCTCCCCTACTGGCCCAACAATACTGGTCCTATACAGGCACAAAATACAGATGCCAAATGGCCCAGACAAGAGACAAAGACACAACAGACACAGAACAATTTGAGCTTGTTCTTACCTCCAACCAGTCCTGGAGTGGGGGATCCAGGGGCACCCCAAAATCCTGGACAAGCCCCCAAATGATAGACCCCAGACTCAGGGTACTATCCTCTTGGGAAGGGGAGCCCCAAGAACCCAGACTCCAGTCCAGTTGATGCAAATTGCAAGAGGGTTTATTGAATTTCGTCTGCACAGATGGGCTATCTCTCTGTCTCAGGAGCAAGAGAGCAGCCCTGATTAACAATCCCACATCCCATTTATAGCCTAAAGCCACAAAATCACCACAGCAACTGAGGCAATACATGATTGGTCACTTGAAAGTCATACTACAATCACAAGGTTGATTACAATAGTCTGTAATCACAAGATTGATCACAATAGTCATGGGGGTGCCCTAAGGCCAGCTGAGGGTCTCTTTGTTTTACAATCAGGTGTTGGTCACGGCTATTCTGCTTGGAACTTCTGGTATTTTAATCACAGTTTCGACCATTATGTCCTAATGGTGGTCATCTGAATTGATTACAGCCATCTGGGCTGAGTCACTCTGCTTCCTGAAACAGACTTTTTAGACTTTTAGTTCCTTGTTCTCATGGGGGTGCTCTGCTGAATACTTGAACTGAATGCCTGGGTTAGGCCTTAGAACTTAGGGTCTTTCATTCCACATCTCCTCATCTCCTCCCCAGCATGGGCAGGAGGTCCCTGACTTTAATAACTGAAAGTTTAAATACTGTGTCTGCAGAGCGATCAAAATGTACACTTTGCTATCCATCCATGCTGCCCCAGAAGATTTTAAGGATATCATCACTATAGTTTTACCTATAGGAAAAGTGAGGCTCAGAGAAATGATACCTTGTGTTAACATTTAGAGTAGGCAGTAAGCAAAGTTTGAAAGCACCTTTTGATCTAAGGACATAGCTGATATTTGTATTGAAATAACTCTGCCTTCCTATGGAAGCCACAAGCAATATCACACTATTTTATAAACTTGGGGTTTGGGAAGGAATCTTCTAGACTAAGCTATAAAGCCTCACCAGTAGAGATAGGTCTTCTTAGAGTAATCCAGAAAATCTGAATCAACAATGGGTGAGTGAATTTTTAAAAAGTCATATATGCATACAATGACATTTTACATTTTAGTCAACCATAAACACTGAAATTATCAGCTAGACGCAATGATGTTGCACACTTGCAATCCTACAATGTGAGAGTCAAGGAGAAGAGGATCTTCTAAAAAGCAAAGCAAAGCAAAACAAAAAGAAAGTGGAATTAAGGAATTTTCAGGAAAATTGTTAGAAAAGAAGATCAAAACAAGGAAAAATAAGCTATTCTCATATGTGGCATCTAGGGAAAAATAAAAAGAACATGAACACAAAGGGGAGATTATTAGGGATGTGAGTGTGTGTGACTATGACCATAGGGTAAGGCATGCATACATGAAAATGTCATAAGAAAATATTGTGTACAATTAGTATATGTTAATTTAAAATAGTAGATGGACGTTGTGGACATGTTGGTGTCCGAGGACCTTGTTAGCATGTGGGACATACCAATCTGAGTGGCCTTTGCAGCTACATAGGGCTGGGCCCAGGCTGCTGCCATGGACCATGTCTAGATCCCTGGTCCAACAGCAGCCAGGGTCTGGACTGATGATGTTTTTGGCTCTTGTTACTATAGGAAGCATGCATGCTGAAATCCCAGGGCTGTGCTGAGTCAGCCCTGTCCCTCACTGGCGCCAGGATAGCTGGCCCTGCCCCTCACTGAACACTGCAGAGGGAGAGCAGGCACTGTCACTCCCTCATGGGAGAGCTGACCCCAGCACTTAGGAGAAACAGCCCCACCCCTCACCACAGGCTTAGGAGAGCTGGCCAAATAGCTTGGGCCTAGGACAGCCTAGTTCTACCCCTCACCTGAGTACGTGGTCCCAATGGTTGACTGACCAGCTCAGGTATCACCCAGATCCACATCCTGGTCCTTGGGTTGTGCCACACTAATACCTGTTCCATCTATGACCTGCTGGAGCATGGGAAGAGAGTGGTCCTGTGGAATGATAACTGTAGGTTCTCCATCTGAGAGTAGTTTCCATGAAAGCCCAATGATGATACTGTACCAGAAACTAGAGGCCTCGAACCATCCAATGACACATTGCAATGAACATTTTGTGGATGGAGCTGATTGAACAAAAGGGTATACTGTGTGACACACTGCAGCTCCTGATGCTGTTAGGATGAATGAAGGGATGCTCAAAAAAAAATAAAGGAGAGAGGTGGATTTTTTGTTTGTTTTATTTTTAATTAATTTGGGGAGGCATACTGCAGGAGTGAGGGGCAGATATGGAGGAACTGGAAGGTGAGCAGGATTGGTGTGCATGATGTGAAATTTCTGAAGAATCAAATAAAGAATTATGTTTCGAATTATGTTTCAAGTAAGAAACAAAACAAAAAAGGGTAGATGGATAATATAATACAAATACATTTATAAAGGTATGAAATTTTCAAAGAATTATTTTAAAAAGAAAAAGAAAGAAAAGGACTTGGAATGTAGCTCAGTGGTAGAGTGCTTACTTAGAATGCATGAGATCTCAGGTTCAATTCCCAGCACCAATTCCCAGAAGAAACAAAACCCAAAGCAAACAAAAAAAAAACACAAGTGCAGAAGCCAGACAACAAACAGAACTGTCTCAGACCTTGGGGCCAACTACAAAGTGGAGAAATCTTTCCTCTTAGTCTATTCTCCAAGCCTCGAAAGTATGCTCTAAACAAATCACACATTAAAGTGCAGCTTCTTCACAGGTCTTTGAGCACAGCACCTGCACTTTGCTATGGCTTTCCTAGAACAGAATGATCAGGAACTAACTGCTCTGGCATCAGTATCCCCAAGCCCTGCTCCTTGATGCACATCTTAGGCTGAATTCGCCCATGGCAGTGCTCCAGGAAATGCCTAAGGGGTTTATAGAATAGAAATAGAAATAGAAAGCCTCTTGGAAACAGAATTCTCAAAAGCATAGGTGGACAGCCTCTAAGGATGTATATTGGGTACAGCAGGGACAGGTTGTGCCTCCTTGCACAACTCCAGTTTTACTATTGCCCTTTCCATTTGGCTCTCAGACCAAAAGAATCATCAGGCTCCTGGACCACCGTGGTCCAGGTCAGCCACTCTTGCTGTCAAGAGAGTAATGGTGGCTTCACAGGACCTTGGAGTCAGGGGCTCCAGCTCTCGGCTGCTGAGAACTGTGGCTTGGGTGGAGCTGTCTTCAGTGCCTGCCAACAAACAACCCCACTCCTCCCATGTCTGTCTTGCTTCCCAACAGATCCTCAAGGAGGCACAAGAACAGGAAGCTTTTTCCTTGCTATTTTGGGCCCACAAAGGTCTAGATACAGATTCTCAGGCAAAAAAGTCCTAGCACTAAAATTCTGGCACTTACAGACCAATAGCCCCAGCTTTTCCAGTTAGCACCACTGTATCTAGTGGCCATTGTACCAAGTCTCACCACACCTCACCACCAACCCTGAGAAAGGAAAGTTTGTTTTCAGGGGCAGGAACAGCGGGGGACCAATTGGAAAACTTGAAGCAGTGCCAGCGGGCTAATCCTAAACTCCAGAGACCACTGGTGGCTGTTGAAGGTGGAGAGAAATGGGAAGGTAAGTTCCAAGTCTTCAAGAGAAAAAACTAAGAAGCATGCTCAAGGCCACTGTGATACACAGACAAGACAGATCAGAATCAGCATCTCAGGGGGAAAAACTTATTATAATGCGAATCTTCAAGCTCCAAGCTCTGTAGCTCTCTTGGCATCAGGATGTTGGGTAGGGCCTAGAAATCTGAATTTTAAAAATGCTTTTCCAAGAACCTTCTTTTCGAGGCTTGAGAATCACTGAGAGGGTCAAGGCTGTTTTAAAACAAAGTTGTTCCCCCACCTGGATAGATTACTCCAAAGCTGTTGGGAAGAAGTCCTTATTTGACTCAGGATTCGGGGCTCGTCCCACCCACTCCCCTAGGACCAAGAAGCTATAAGACCGGAAATAGGAGCTCTTCCAAAGCAGCTTGAAGCTAGGTGGAAGAGTGGGACAGTCCCAGCCATTCCCACGTCAGCATCCTTGTGGATTGTAAGAGCGGGCAACGTGGAGCCTGCCGGGAGATGTAGTACTTGATGCAGCTCCGCGCCTGCGCCCCAAAGCAGTTGCCGGTGAGCTTGCGAGAGCCGTGGGCGCAGAGGCGGTGAGTCCCGGAGCGTCCAGAGGGCGTGGCTGTCCCTGGGGCGCGGGCGCGGGTAGTGGGGCTCTTTTCGCTGGCTGAGGCCACGCAAACTGGCAAATTTCATGTGTGCCCTGGGTGCAAGGCCCCAGAAGCAAACGAAGAGCGGCGGCCCCTATTTGTCCAGGGACCCCGCCGCTCCCTGCGACCCGGCCAGGCCTTGCTGGGAGTCCTCCAGGACTGGGAGTGCCCATCTGGGTGATCGGACATCCTCATCCAGCAGCTTTGGGGAACCAAGACCCTGACCCTGGCATCGGGTTTTAAATCAGCTTTTAGGCTTTTCTGGGACATGTCACGCTTGCTGTTTCCTCAAGTGCCCTCTTTTTTTACATTGCTTTATGGGTAGGCCCTGGGAGGGTGAATCCACCGAGGAGAGGTTTGAAAGAAAGAAAGAAAAAAAAAACAATACTGTTCCTTAATGAAGTGAACTTTTCACTAGGTAGGTCCCAGGGAAGGAAACCTAGCGGGTCACTTCCCTAGTAGACGTGGTAGAAGGTTTTGGGTCAGCCAAGGGAAGGCTAGCCAGCTGTGAGGCTGGAGAAGATTAACGAGTGGGTCCACAGCCAAAAGACTGCAGATCCTTGGATGTCCTCCAGCAACGGTTACATGCCTGGGCTCAGAGAACTAGAAACTTCCTAGGAAGGAGTCCTGACCAGCAATAAACTTCACTTGAAACCTTACCTTGCTCTAGACACGCTGGTATTCACTTTCTGTGCCATTTGGTCCTTGACGGATATTTTTATGAAGTTGATGCTATAACTATGTACATGTTGCAGACGGGGCCATTTGGGTGTGCAAATTACACAGCAAGTTATGCCTAAATCCTAGCACAGAAGTACAGGTTACTGTCATGGTACCAGTGATATAGAGTCAGTTTTGGTTCAATTGACTGACTAGGAAGAGAATCAGGGCTATTTTTTTCTTGAATATCTTCAGAAAACTTAAGATAGGTACATATGGAAATGCCTCAGCAAATGCAGAGAGAGGGGGGATCAATGGTATGTCTGCATATGCAGATCCTGAGCCCTGTATATGACCAACCCTGTGACCTCACAGACTGAAGTAAAAATATATTTACATTTTAGTTATTTCAGAAGGATTACACACACACACACACGTATATTTCTTTTGATATCTTCATATAGAAAAAAAGGTGGAATCAGACTACAGAGAGGATTAAAAAGTGGCAGATCAGTGGGGCCTTATGAAAAGCAGAGTTACTTTTGTTACTGTAAGATATTAGAGAAGTGCTTTTGGTAGAGTTATTTACTGAGCACCTTAAATTTGCCTGGCGTATCTGAGAAAGTAAATTGAATTTTCAGTTAAACCTAAAATGCCTGTCATATTAAACAACATGTTCTAGATATGTGGGTGAGCTCTTGAGATTTTTTTTTATAAATATTTAAAATGTGTGTACAATTGATTGTGTCCATAAATATTGTTCTGGGAAGTGAGTCCCCATCTTTTGTCTGATTTGCAAAACCACCAGAAAGACTGTGAAGTCTTTGTGGGAGAAAGCAAAGCTAAGTAAGTTAAAAATAGTGAGGATGCTATCTTGTAACCATTGACTTTCCTCCTTTCCATGTTTTCCTTTCTTCAGCTGTAGGTGGCTCCACCAGATTATTACAGAGAGGAAAAACCTGGAATCTGAGACATAGACCCCAGATAAATTGTAAAATTCTGGAAGAGGTGATGGCTGTGGCCCTGGGTTGTGCAATCCAGGCCTCCTTGAATCAGGGCTCTGTGCTGCAAGAGTATGACACTGACTGTGAAGTCTTCCGACAGCGTTTCAGGCAGTTCCAGTACACAGAAGCTGCTGGGCCTCATGAAGCATTCAACAAACTCTGGGAGCTTTGCTGTCAGTGGCTGAAGCCAAAGATGCGTTCTAAAGAACAAATCCTGGAACTGCTTGTGCTAGAGCAATTCCTAACTATCCTGCCCACAGAAATAGAGACCTGGGTGAGGGAACACTGCCCAGACAATAGAGAAAGAGTTGTATCACTCATTGAAGACTTACAGAGAGAGCTTGAGATACCAGAACCACAGGTGAGAAAAAAATGTGGAGTCTCTGTTCTTAAGGAAACAAAAAGATACCCAGGTGGTTGGCTCTGCATCCATGATTTTGACTCTGATTCCACAGCCCCAAGACTTCTCCAGAGACCTTTCCAATGTTTTCTTCTGCTAGAATCAGCATATGGCTCTGAGGTTCTCCACTGTATCTGATCCCATGCCCTTTCTAGGACACACATATGTGAATACCCTGTTTGCTATTATTAAATGAAATTTGCAGGCAGCATAGCTTATCTGGGAACACCAATTACAGTTATCAATACTTGGCTCTATGACTTGCTAGCTTGTTCCTGCCATGGTGTGATTGAAGGTGACCTCTAAGTTTCTAGCAGTATTTACTTTGTTAATAAATTTCTTTTCAAAACAGGAGGAGAAAATAGAGTAAATGTGGCCCACATATTCTAAAGTAGTTACTATTTGTTTCTTTCCCAGATGAACTGGCCAGCAGTGAGTCAAGTAGAGTCTAGAGAGAATGCAAAAAAAAAGGCAAAATAGTTTAGTGTAGACTAATGGGCATTTCTACAGTGTATATGTTCTCCACTGCATGGGAAGACATAATGAAGTGGTCACATGCCAGCCCCTCTGTTTTTAATTACTCTGATGGGACAGTCAGGAATTCTGACCAAGGTTCCAGTGCCATGAGCAGAGTTGTCCCTGGTGATGTGATTTTACAAAGTGGCCCCCCAAAAATCTTGGTAAAAGGGAATAAATTCTGTGGTTTTCTCTGGTTTGTGCAAAAGGGCTGAAAAAAATATGCAAAAGTTATTTGGTTTCTACATGATCAGCAGGATGTGGTTTTTTTCATCATCATGAAAGTTTGAAGGAATCCCTTATCTGGGAGAGTGTAGGAAGAGTTCTGCATTGTAAATGATGTGCCCATCTCTGACCTGTTAAATTCTAGTAGCACCACCTGCCCACATTTTGCCTTGTGTTCAGAACCACCTCTTTAGACTTCTGTTCAGGGAAGGCATAGGTGAGCACAGGGCAAGCCAAACACAGGGCAACCATCCCAAAAGGAAGTAGCAAGAGCTTCTACCTGACATTCACAATATCTGGGGCTTGGGACAGGGGTTAAGGGGTTACTAGAGAAATTGGTTTCACCACAAGTAGAGGCTTGCATAGGAAGTCACCAAAGTCCCTGCATCCCTAGGGTAGCATGGAGGAGTAGTTTCCCTTGCTTTCCATGCTGCCTGGTTAGGGTGAAAATAGATTGTTGTCTTTGTGAGAACTGTGTATCCCCTGCACATCTCAGGAGTTGTAAATCACTCTTGGCACTTGATCATTTAAACGCATTTACAGTGCAGCTGAATCAGCTGTGAGTGTACAATGCACGTTCCCCACAGAGACTTTGTATGAAGGAAGGAGCAGGTGGAATAACTCACTAGTAATTACTGTGATGATTACCATTGAAATACTGGTACTTTGTATATATTGTAATAATCGCGTCCTGGTACAATCAACACGCTTGATTTTGTTTGTTTGTTTGGTTGGTTGATTTATTGTTTGGGAGACTTTAAAGCTACATGTGTGGCTCATGGAACTGTTGATGCGGAATGGCAGACTTAGAAAGTGGTAAACTGGCTTTCCTTCCAGTGGAGTCTGGAGTGATATTTTTGACCTCTCTCTCAGATTGACATGGATGACATGCTCTTGGAAGAACTGGCACCAGTTGGAACAGTACCCATGCCATCCAACTTGCACCTGGAGGCACCTGCACTCCAAGTAATGGAACCTGTCCAGGAGCCAGCAGTGCCCGAAGCCTGGATTCCACAAGCAGGGCCACAGGATCTGAACTATAGTGCTGATGGTGAATGCCAATCCTTTCTGGACCCTGGTAAGTAAAGGGTTTTTGTTTAGTTCTGTGTCGTTGTGGTGGGTTTTTTTTTTTTTTAGAGCTAAAGAACTTTGAGGGTTTCAGTTTGAGTTAGAAATATGAATCTCCCAGTGGCACTGGACCACTGACATAAAGAAGTCATGGCTGAGAACAGGAGGAGGAAACCTCTTTCTAGGAACAATAGGGAGTGATGCATTTTGGATAGAATGTCCTTGGGAGCTGGTTATAATGATGACCTTTCCCAAGGGGCTTTTCACCAGGAATGTTATTTGGGAAAATCTCTCATGGGAGTTTGAATCCTCTGATGAGGACATAATTGTCCACCAAATTTTGAGCCTGTACTATGGGATCCAAAGGGCCAGTTGCTTTTATGAAATAGAAAGCCACATTCAAGTAGAGTACTTTGCAACATGCTCTCTTCAGATCCTTAAAAAGAATGCAATCATTTATAAGAGGTGAAAAAAATGTCAATTTCTCCAAGCTATGGTGACATACACCTTTATTCCCAAAACTTGGGAGGCAGAGGCAGACAGATCTCTGAGTTTGAGGCTAGCCTGGTCTACAGAGTAAGTCCCAGAACAGCCAGGACTACACAGGGAAACCCTCCCTTGAAAAAAACAAAACCAAAAAAGCCAATTTCATAAACTCCCAAACTAAAATAGTGTTTTTAGAATGTGGTCAGGAGACTTCTTGCATTAGCTTAATCCAGTTAAGTGCTATACACACTAATGTTTGAAACCCACTGGCTCTGGCATAGCAGGGTGAGTATGTTCTAGAAAGAGCTAGATCTAGTAGAGAAAGGCAGCTGGGCCATGTAGCCTGCAAGCCCTTGTGCTTCTCTTCTCTTTGGGGTTCTTTCACACCATATTTCATGTTTTCTGCCCCATTTTACCCCTAACTCTCATGAAAGATTTGGCTCAAGAGTGGCTGGACCCCTAACCCTAACCCTAACCCTACATATGGGTAGGTCCATCTTGAACATGTTAGCACTTAGAGAAACTGTATGATACTGAGACAATAAATAAACAAATGAATATCAGTGAGAACAACCCAAGTTACAAAATAGAAGTGCTTAATGCATGAATAACTAGCAAAAGATAAGGCCTAAAATTTCTTTTTACAATTTCACATTTTTCATCCATGCTTGACTCTGTTCTTTGTGTCTAGCATCCCCTTTTAAGCTTTTTCAGGCAAAAGCTTTAAGAATCCCCTCATTGCCAGGTGGTGGCCCATGCCTTTAATCCCAGCACTTGGGAGGCAGAGGCAGGTGGATCTCTTCGAGATTGAGGCCAGCCTGGTCTACAAAGCAAGTTTCAGGACAGTCAGGACTGTTACACAGAGAAACTCTGTCTCAAAAAACTAAAAAAAAAAAATCCATTTAGGGCTACAGAGATGACTGAGCACTTAAGAGCTTACTGCTCTTGCATAAAATCCAGGTTTGTTTCCCAGCACCCATATAGTGGCTCACAACTGTCTGTAATTCCAGTTCCATGGGATCCAGCTTCTTCTTGTGGCCTTCACAGTTTCCTGCATACACGTGGTGCACATTCATACACTCAGGTATACAAACACATAAACTAAATATTTAAAATAATAGTTCCCTCACTTTATGCCTGACACCTAAAATTTTTTGGATACTGTAGACTATCTATAGTCAGAAAAAAAAAGACAAGGAGACACTCAGCCTGAAAGCTTAAACTGTATCTTACAAACTATAACTTAGAAGATGTGAAATTCAATTTAGTACCTCAGAACTAGAACACTTTATCAATTGCCTGAGCTTTGGATTGTTCAAATCAGTTAATTAGATTTTATTTGAGTTCATGAAAGATGTCAAAGAACACACCCTTTTAGTGTGATGAAGGATATGAGAGATGAAAATTTAAAGTAAAATGTAAATACATGTCATCTGTAAAGCATCAAAAGACTTTGTGTTTTGTGTTTTGAGACAGGGTTTTTCTGTATAGCTTTGGAATGTGTCCTGGAAGTCATTCTGTAAACCAGGCTGGCCTCAAACTCACAGAGATTTGCTTGTCTCTGACTCCCAAGTGCTGGGATTAAAAATGTGTGCCCCCACCACCCAGATTAATATTTTTTAAAAAATATACATATGTGTGTTTGTCTTCATGTGGATATGTGCATATGACGGCAGGTTCCCATGATGGCCAGAGCAGGGCTATTGTTTTCCCTGAAGCTGGAGTTACAGATGTTTGTGAACACTTGATGTGAATGCTGGGAAACAAACCTAAATCCTCTGCAAGAGCTGTGTGCTCTTAACCACTGAGCCATCTCTCTCAGATTTTTTAATTAAATAATTTTATATTTCATTTATCTATATTTACTTATTGTGTGTGTATGTGTTCATGTACATGCATGTGTGAATGGCAGGAGAGAGTTTGTGAGTCACTTTTCTCCTACCATGTGAGACCCTAGTGTCAAACTTACCTCTTCATGCTTGATGAGATGTCACTAACTGAAAAGGTTATTTTAACTTCAATTTCTTCAGAGCTTCCTGTTATATTAAATGTTAATATAAATAATATCTAGTGCCCAGCTATAGTAATGATACCTCATAGAGCAGTGGTGCCTTTGTGACTTGGTCTTCGCTAAGTGCAGCTTTAGTAAAATGATTCACTGAACATAGGATGGGAACACTATTGACGTGCCTCTTTCTTAACCTCCAATTTTTTCATATCCCACAATTATGAATCACCTCTGAAGTTTAGCAGCTTAAAGGGGAAAATGGAAAAAAGGGGGCACTTTTTTTAAAGTACAATTTCCTCGAATCAGGGATTTCCAGAAGGTTTACAGTGTTTCTAGCTCAGTCAATGCAAGCTAGCAGAACCCTCATTTTCTTGCTAAGGGGACTTCTCCATATACATAGCCTCAGAACAGGCAGCAGCACTTTTCTCTCATGGCAGATGATCTAAAAAGAAAACAAGACATGTACCACAATGTTGTTGGTAACCCAGTCACATACCATCGCTTCTGCAATATTCTCATTAGAACAAAGTCACAGATCCAACCCACACTTAAAGGGGAAAAAGAAAAAAATCTCACTTGATGAAGGGAAGACTGTAAAATAATTTGAGGGCTTATTTTAAAACAACTGTTTACCCGTTCTTTTTTTGTACCCAAGTGACTACATTTTTATTCCTTTATATCCAAACTAATTTTTTGATTAGTCTGATATTTAAATTGAATATAAAGTTATGCTGTTAATGCTAGCCTTTTCCCTTAGCATCCACAGTCAAAGTTACAACTGAAAACAAAACAGAACACATACATTCAAAACTTCAAAGGACTGTCTCTGATTACTGATAAAATTTTAAATAACCTATTTTCTTCAGAAAATTCTTTATTATTATTATTATTATGAACAAAGAAGTCACACTTTCTATCCTTGTATATCCTTATTCAAGGTCCCTTCCCCCTCCCACCACATCAGGGCATTCATTCTCTCATCTCCACAACTCCCCATCCCCTCCCTGGGCAGGTAGCAGGCAGTCCCATGGTCCCACTGATCCAATAATGCTTAGTTCAGTCTCCACTCCTGGCAGATGCAGTTTTCTCCCCTCAACCTCAAGAGTGAGTCAGGTGTTCCTCTAGGGGGAGTGGGATCCAAGGAGTCAGTCCAGGCTGTTTCTGATCCCAAGCTGTTCAGTGGTTGTGGTTTGCAGCTTGGGCATACTTTGCTTTTTCCTTGTTTGTTTGTTGGTTGGTTTAGAGTCTACTAATGAGTGAGTACATCCCCTGCTTATCTTTCTGAGTTTGTGATACCTCGCTCAGGAGAATATTCTCCAAATCCATCCATTTGCCTGCAAATTTTAGGATATCATTTTTTCTTACTTCTGAATAGTACTCCATGTGTAGATGTACCACAGTTTGTTAATCCATTCTTCAGTTGAAGGACATCTAGGTTGTTTCCAGGTTCTTGCTATTACAAATAATGCTGCTATGAACATAGTTGAGCTAATGCCTTTGGAGTATGACTGTGCATCTTTAGGGTATACACCCAGAAGTGGTATTGCTGGGTCCTGGGGGAGATTGATTCTCAATTTTCTGAGAAACTGCCATACTGCATTTCAAAGTGGCTGAACAAGCTTACACTCCCACCAACAATGGAGGAGTGTTCCCCTTGCTCTGCATCCTCTCCAGCATAGGCTGTCCTCTGTGTCTTTTATCTTAGCCAATCTAACAAGTGTCAGGTGGTATCTCAAAGTTGTTTTGATTTGCATTTCTCTGATGGCTAAAGATGATGAGCACTTTTTCAGGTGCCTTTCAGTCATTTGTAATTCTTCTGCTGAGAATTCCCTCTTTAGATCTGAACCCCATTTTTTGATTGGGTTATTCAAGGTTTTGGGCTCTTGAATTCTTTATATATCTTAGAGATCAGTCCTCTATCACTTGTAGGGTTGGTGAAAATCTTTTCCCATTCTGAAGGCTGTCGTTTTTTCCTATTGACAGTGTCCTTGGCTTTGCAGAAGCTTCCTAGCTTCAGGAGATCCCACTTATTGATTGTTGGTCTTAGTGTCTATGCCACTGGTGTTATATTTAGGAAGTGGTTGCCTGTGCCAATTTGTAGAAGTGTATTTCCCACTTTCTTTTCTATCAAGTTGATCCACTTGGATTTGAGTTTTGTGCAGGGTGACAGGCTTGGATCTATTTGCATTTTTCTACACTCTACCATCCAGCTATGCCATCACCATTTGTTAAATATACTACCTTTTTTCCATTGAATATTTTGGGCCTCTTTGTCGAAGATCAAGTGTTCATAGGTTTTTGGGTTAATGTCTGGATTCTCAATTCTATTCTATTGATCCACAAGTCTGTTTTTATGCCAGTACCAAGCTGTTTTTATTACTGTAGCTCTATAGTATAACTTGAAGTCAGGGATGGTGATACCTCCTGAGGTTCTTTTGTTGAGTAAAATTGTTTTGGCAATCCTGGCTTTCCTGTTATTCCAAATGAAATTGAGTATTGTTCTTTCACGGTCCAAAAAATATTGTGTTGGGATTTTGATGGGCAGTGCATTGTATCTATAGATTGCTTTTGGTTGAATTGCCATTTTTACTATGTTGATCCTACCTGTCCAGAAACATACCCATTCTTTGTTGCATTTAAAATTTGAATCCATTCTTAACAATGATTTAAGAGCATGTGAGGGTGGGCACCATTTACTTATGTGTAGTTATTGAAATGTCACCATATGATTTCATGAAAAGCCTAAAAGTAAAAAGTCCATTCATTTGTATTGAATGTCCTTATGACCAAAGGTCTATAATTTATTGTTGGACTGATAATGTTGGGCATCTATTCTCAAGAAAGGATGACATTTGCATTGTGTTGATTATTGTTGTTTTACTAAGTTTTTGAGTCAGTTGGCTCACTATGAGTGAATGTGTTAAGTCTGAAAATAGGTTGGAGAGTATTGCTATATTAATGATACTACATTTTGTGATGCCTAAACCTGAGACATGCTTCTATTTACTTGGACTTTCTCAAATGTTTTCGTGTTTTATAGTTTTCAAAGTATAAATTTTACACTGTGCTTATTAAATTTGTTTTCAAATTATTTTAATCTTGTTAATGTTATCATGAATGGAATTATCTTATTCCATGCATTTTGTTTTTTTTTTTAAACTTTATTTATTTATTATTTATTTATTTATTTGCCTTGGTGTTTGCCTGGAACTGGAACTACAGACAGTTGTTAGCTGCCATGTGGGTGCTGGGAATTGAACCCGGGTCCTCTGGAAGAGCAGATGGTGCTCTTAACCGCTGAGCCATCTCTCCAGCCCCTATTCCATGCATTTTGAATTGTCCTTTGAAAATATATAGAATTACTGTTGATTTTTGCGTATTGACCATGTAGCCTACAAACATTCTTACCTTATTTTAATAGATTCTTTAGGGTTTCCTGTATATATATAAAATTATGTCACTTATGAAAGGTAATAGTTTTACATTTTTTGTTCTGTAGTTTCCCTTTAGAGCAATATTAAATACAAGTAGTAAAAGTACATCTTTGTCTTGTTCCATGCCTCAGGAGAAATTTATTTGTTCTTTCATCATTACTGTGATATTAGCTGTGGGTCTTTCATACATAGCATATATGAAGTTGAGGAGATAATCTTTCTATTCCTACTTTGAGGGTTTTTTTTAATTTGGGTAGCAATATTTTTAGATATATTTATTAGTAAATTATTTTTTTACTCACTATAAAATGATACTCTTTATAAATAGTAACTT
This sequence comes from Sigmodon hispidus, assembly GCA_004025045.1. Lineage (NCBI taxonomy): Eukaryota > Metazoa > Chordata > Mammalia > Rodentia > Cricetidae > Sigmodon > Sigmodon hispidus. Next base: position 22,823 of record PVIH01010166.1, on the reverse strand, counting down.
TTTGGTTTTAATATCTGACTTGTCTAGCTATCTTACAAATAATATTTATAGAATATCCCCTTTTCCATCTTGGAGGCAGAGGCAGTTAGATCTCTGTGAGTTAAAGGCCAGCCTTGTCTACAGAGTAAGTTCTAGGCCAGCCAGGGCTACATAGTGAGATCCTGTCTCAAACAACAAAACAAAACAAATAGGAATTCAAAACTTGAGTCTGAACTCTGCCTTTCCATTAAATTGCTTAGTCCACTCATGTTTAGCCTGATTAGTATATATTTAGAATTATATATGCCATTTTACTTAGTCTTCTATATCTTCATTGCACTTTAGGGTCTCTCCCTTTCTCTCACTGCTTTCTTTTGTGTTAAGTATTTATAGTGTAGCATTTAACTTGCTTAAATGAATTCTCACTATTTTAAGTTAATTCTTAAGGAGATGATTACAGTTTCCTGAGATGATTACAGTTTCCCATTTATGCTTTAAGTTACAGTCACTTCAGAGTTATATTAACAATGTCATTAAAATACAAAAACATTAGTCTTCTATAGGTCTGTATTCTATATTATACTATTTTATCATATTATTATATCAAACCCCACAATACATTTCTATAATTATTACTACCCATAGTTTTAAGAATTTTAAAGGAAACAAAAGGGAGAAAGGAAAACAAATACATTACAACTTTTGTTTTTAACATTATTTATTATTTATGATTTTCTCTATTTCTTTAGATGGATTTGAGCAGACAACTCTACTCATTTCTTAAACCTAGTTTTCTCTCACCTGTTTAATACATGTGTCATTGACAAATATTACTTTTCTATGAGCCATAGAACTTAAATGTTTCGAGACAAAAGAAGCAGACATTTTGATTTATAATGTCTTTTCTAATTATATGCTGGCTACTTTTATTTGTGCTATTTTTTCACGTGGCTTCAAGTTACTATTTCAAAGACTCTTATTTTCAGAGTGAGGGACTACCCTTACTATTTTTAAATTATAGAACTGTTTTTATGCAAGTTGGCTAGCAGTTAATCCTGTTTTGTTTCTTGGGGATATCTTTATTGCATATTCATTTCTGAAAGAGAGATTTGTTGAATACAGGATTTTTTCCTTTCTTTTTCTTTATTTATATTTTATGTGCATTAATGGTTTGTCCACATGTCTGTCTGTATGAGACTGTCAGATCCCCTGGTACTAGCGTTACAGACAGTTGTGAGCCACCATGTGGGTGTTGGGAATTGAACCCAAGTCCTCTGGGAAGAGCAGCCAATGCTCTTAACCTCAGAGCCATCTTTCCACCTCGAATGTAGGATTTTTAGTTGACTGTTGTCATTCTTCTTTAAGCACTTTGACTATGTCATCCCGCTGTATTTTAGCCTCCCTTGTTTCTAATTGGAACTTAAAGTTTCATCTCAGACTAAACTGGTGTAATTAAATCTCTAACTAATTTGGGGTTTCATGTCTTAGTAAATTTGCTCACTGCTAACTTTAAAACTTCTATTATATTCATTTATTTGTATGTTTATGTATTAAAAATTCATGAGCCTACCATGTCATCAGGTTTGGTAGCAGGGGCCTTTGCCTGCAAATCCCTTATTCTAGCCCCTCTACTAATTTTAATCTAATCAGATTTAGTCTCTACCTAAACAGGAGTTCACTTGTAATTGGTGGGTCTTTTTTCTGATTTCCAAGGCTTTTCTCCCTCCTTCCCTCTGCCTCTTTGTCTCTTCTTCCATCTCTCCCTCTCACTGCCTTTGCTATGATGTGGTTGTAGATCTTTTTTATCTATCATACTTGGAATTAATTGAGCTTCCTAGATATGTAGGTGAGACCTTTTCAATATACTTGAAGAATTCCAGCCATCATTTCTTTGAATATTTTCTCTGCTGCCCTACAGAAATACCCATCATTCTAGAGTGACCATGAAGAAGTTCTGTCAAATTAACTGCTTTATAATACTTAACTTACAGGGAGATAGAAATCACTAAAATTACCCAGTCGTTAATTTAACAAAGAATTAAATAACAATAAAAAGCTCTCAGGAAACAACTTTGTTTTGTGACAAAACTTTTCCTGGGGAGATGTTACACACATAGGTAGGGAACCCTACGACAGACCAAGTTTAGATATTACCAAAGACCAATTTGGTGATCCAATGGTTTTGTTGGGATTACTTACAGGAGCAGAAATGACTCAAAGACAGCTGCATGAGCAAAGTCCACCCCAGCCCGGGTGAGCGCTCACAAAGCTGGGAACCTGGAGCCCACTGCACAGCCTGCAGGACACTCAACAGAATGGGGAGTGCCATTTCCAGGCGCGCCTCAGTTGGTGGAAATCTCCCCCAGGCAAGGCAGCTCTGCTGGTTTCTGCTGCTTCCTGGCAGCTGGTCTGCTCTCAGAGTCTTTGCTGCTTGACTTGTTTGATAACCTTCTTTGTAGCTTGGCTTGTTTACTCCTGGGAAGGGGCCTAGTGAATCTGGTCAGTCTCAGGGACTTCCTGGAGCTATTTTGAGTTGTTTGCCTTCTATCTTAAAGACTTTCCTACAGAATAGAATGTTCAATTTTAGAGGAAACTGCCATACATTCAAGTTATGGTTATTACAGTAAATTATCTAAAATGTCATTTCCATAAAAATATATGATATGCATGTGAACAAAAAAATATACACATACAGCCTGTACTCCAGGCTTTTCTGGAACTCACTATATAGCCATAATGACTTCTAAACGATAGTAATCTTTATGTCTTAGACTCCCAGGTGCTGCAATTACAGTCACGAGCCATCACACCTGGTTAGTCATTTTTACTTCATACTTTGAAAGTATCTGTTCAGTTCACTTGCCCATTTATTGATTGCATTACTTATTCTTTTGCTATTTTTTCCTTTTCCTTCCTTTATATATATATATATATATATGTGTGTGTGTGTGTGTGTGTATGTGTGTGTATATACATATATATATATATATATATATATAGAGAGAGAGAGAGAGAGAGAGAGGCACACACACACTGGATAGTAACCCTCTCAGATTAGGAAGCAGAGGCAGGAGGATTGCTGTGAGTTTGAGGCCAGCCTTATCTACAAAGCAAGTTTCAGGACAGAGCTGTTACATAGAGAATCCCTGTCTTGAAAACAATCAAAACAAAAAGTAGCATTTACATGTGAATATTTTCCTTTCCATGTACCATTTATTGAAGAAACTAATTTTTTCTCCAAGCTATATATTTGGCAACTTAGTCACTAAGGTTCTGTAATATAATTTGAAGTCAGGTATTTATTCTGATACCTCCAGTATTTTTCTTTTTATTTAGAATTGCTTTTGCTATTTGTATCTTTTGTTCTCCTATATGAATTTTAGGATTGATTTCTAGTTCTGTGAAGAATATAATTTGAATTTTGAAGATTACATTTAACCAGCAGACCACTTTGGTAACATTACCATTTTTACAATTTTAATTCTGTTATGTGAACATGGGAAGTTACTCAATCTTCTAGTATATTCCTCAATTTCTTTCATTCATGTTTTGTAGTTTTCATTATAGAAAAAATTTGCCTCCTTGGTTAGGTTTATGCCTAGATGCTTTAAAATACTTAATTTTTAATTACGTGTGCATTGAGGTACATGAATATAGTGCCTGCAGAGGCCAGAAGAAAGCATCAGATCCTGCAGACCTGGAGTGACAAGTAGCTGATGCCTTCTTCTGATGTTAAGTGCAAACAAGTACTGCTTAAGCCATTTCTCCAGACCTTTTTCATAGGATTTTTTTTTTTGATGGTATATTAGGCGGCATTGTTTTTCTGATTTTTCTTCTCAAGGTCAATACTGTTATATCTATGCTGCTGGATCTTTGTTGGATTTGTATCCTTCCAGTTTGCTGAAATTGTATCAGATCTTAGATTCTATCTTTAGGCTCTTAAAGATAAGAATGTATATGCCAGTACGGATAATTTGCCTTCATCCTTTTCTGTTTGTTTCACTTTTTTTCTTTCTCTTGCCTTGTTGCTATATTTTAAGCGTAGTGAGAAAGAGCATAGCATAGAGCTTTCAGTGATTTTGGTTAAGTCTTTTCCAGTAGCAAGATGATTGGCTGTCTAGTCCAACACTTTCTAGATTAGTTTGTGGGTTTAACTGCATGTTTCTGAAGACACAAAATGTAGGTGTCTCTGAATCCTGAAGCAGTTCAGATAAGACCTTAAGATGGCTTTTTTTTCATTATTGCCACATGATTATATGGTAGGAAGTAGGAAAAACTTCCACCTGTGCCAGTTTGCTATGCAAATTCCATGTTCTACATCTAGGCTGTACTTTTGCATACTGGTGAAGATTGTGTTTTCTGAGTTTTTCCTTTTCTTTGCTTCAGCCTCCACCCTCTGCTGTGCCATTACCATGCACAGGGATGCTCTTTCTTGTCCCCTGTTCTACTCTCCAGAAGAATCTGCATTTTCTCATATCTCTGTCTTTTCTCAACTAACACCAGCTACCTCAGTCTGTAGTTAGCTCCTCTCTGGCTGTTTCAATCCTATCCCTAGGAGAGCTTGGCAGTTGTTGGGTGAGTATATATACTCTGCCATCTTGGAGTGCTCTCTGAATGAATATTTTATAGATCAGTTTGTTAATATCTTCTAAGTTTTAGTTTGTGCCCTTTGTTTCCTCACAGCAGTTTTCCTTTGAACTGTGACCCTCAGCTTTTTTTAAAAAAATCTGTTTCATGTTATCCCTCATCTCATTTTGACTTTGAGATCCAAACAAAAATCAAATAGTCAATCTTGATGTATGTTTTTTTCTTTTTTGAGGCAGGGTCTCACTGTGTAGCAAAGGTTGGTCTGGAACTTACAGTTCTTCAATCTCAGCCTAGAATAATAATATGCACCATCATACCTAACACAGAAATCTATTTGAGCTCTGTCTTTCATTTCTTCATCTCAAAATTGAAACATGGTCTTTTCTTGATTAAAAAACAAGGAATTTCTGTTAGTTTATCTCATGTCATAATCTGAAATACAAATTTTCCTTTAGATTAGTATTTGCTTATGTGTGCCATTTTAATAATTCTAACTTTTAACCAACAGCTTGTTTGTTAGCTCATTTTCTACCATTGTTAGAGCATTTCCATACCAAATGTTACTGTAGAGCAGCATATGTGACCAACAATGAGGATGGAGAATAAGAGGCAAGAAAAATGGGGTGCTGGTGATGGCTGGATATGGTGGGAGAGATAGGAGTACTTCAGATGTTGGACAGAAATACTGCCTAGCAGTTCATTCAGGTTATTTATTTTTAAATGCCCTTTCTAGACTTCTGACGACACATAAAGACTACTTTTTGCTGCTGCCAATTAAGCTCAGTAAAATGGAAATGTTTCTGTGAAGGTATCAAGCAAGCTTATTCCAGTAAAGAATTTCCTAACACTTTATGTTTACACCACTGTTCTTTGACACATATGTTTATACCACTCTTCTTGGCACGTATGTTTACACCACTCTTCTTTGACATGTATGCTTAAACCACTGTTCTTTCACACGTATGTCTACGCCCCTTTTCTTTGACACATGTTTACAGCACTCTTCTTTGGCATGAATGTTTACACTGATCTTCTTTAAGCACTCAATAGCAGTAATTTCCAGTTTTTACTATACCAATATTTTACAAAGATTTACCCTGTATTTTAACTCTAGCATAAATAAATGTATTATCAAAATAAATACAGAACTAACTTAATGCAATATGCTTAGGACCTTTTTGTTCACCTGAAAGCACGAAAGGATGCCTTCTCAATTGTTGTTTTGTTCTGATCTTTAAAAAAGACTCTTATAAATGCTCCAGATAAAGGACCAGTAACTGGTGAGGAGATGGGTAATAAGACGCCATGTATCCATGAACTCAGTCTATATTCTAGAAAACACTTTGATGAACCACACTGTCATGCTTCTCCCTTTTTGCTTCCATGACCAGGTTATCAGTTACCAAAGCTTGACATGAACTTCCCACTGGATCATAGAGAAGAGCCATGGGTAAAAGAATTACAGGATCCCAAAGAAATGAAACAATTACTTGATTCCAAGATTGGTAAGTAATGGTTCCTTTATAGTCTCAGAAAGAATGGGAAGAATCAGAATAATGAGGGTAAAGAGCCTGGAAGTGTGTCTAGGAATTTCTACCTTCACTATGTACTTTCCTTCACATTTTTCCCTTTTTCCAAACAAAATGAAATCTTCAGTTTCTCTATCTTCTCAGGTTTTGAGATGGGAATAGAAAATGAAGAAGATACTTCAAAAGAGAAAAAACTGGAAAATATGTACCCATTTGTTGTAACTTTAGAAGGGAATGCTCTCCATAGCCCCATTCTGCAAAAAGAATATGTGCAATTAGAAAGTCAGTGGGAGCCACCCCCAGAGGATTTACAGACAGACTTAACAAAACTTGTAGATCCTCAGAACCCCACTCTAGGAGAGACACCTGAGAGCTCCAACCTGGAAGAACCTCTCAACCCAAAGCCTCCAAAGAAAAAGAGTCCTGGAGAGAAACCTCATCGATGTCCTCAATGTGGAAAATGTTTTGCTCGGAAGTCACAACTTACCGGGCACCAGAGAATTCATTCAGGAGAGGAACCTCACAAATGCCCTGAATGCGGAAAAAGGTTCCTGCGTAGCTCTGACCTATATAGACATCAACGTCTTCACACAGGAGAAAGACCTTATGAATGTACTGTATGTAAAAAGCGATTCACTCGGCGCTCACACCTTATTGGGCACCAGAGAACTCATTCTGAAGAAGAAACATATAAATGTCTTGAGTGTGGAAAAAGCTTTTGTCATGGATCAAGTCTTAAAAGACATCTGAAAACTCATACAGGTGAAAAACCTCATAGATGTCATAACTGTGGAAAAAGTTTTAGTCGCCTGACAGCACTTACTTTGCACCAGAGAACACACACAGAAGAGAGACCTTTTAAATGTAGTTATTGCGGGAAAAGCTTTAGACAGAGACCAAGCCTTGTCATTCATTTAAGAATCCATACAGGGGAAAAGCCATATAAATGTAGTCATTGTTCTAAAAGCTTCAGGCAGAGAGCAGGCCTTATCATGCACCAGGTCACACACTTTAGAGGACTTCTTTAAGAACTGTTAAAGGAAGTAGGTCCTATGACAGTTAACATTGGAGCCTGCAGTAGCTGAATGTCTTAGAAGCCTTTTGTCTGAACTTACAAGTACAGCTTTGAGGGGTGCTATTTTTTAAAACCATCTTTCAACGTATAGGAGTTCTAGAGTGTTTACCTATTGGAGTTTTTCTGGATTTAGTATGTTTTGTCTTTTTCTCTTGTTCAATTGCAGTGGAAAGTTTTGGTTCCAATGCAACCATATGATAAGCATAAGCACAAAGCATATAAACGGTGGCAGTCATTTATAGGTAGGACCAATATAATAGATGAAAAAGAGTGTCTGCTATAGCATTACCACACTTGTTCTCCTGTATAGTTATTAAAGGTAACTATATGAAAGCAACCATTTAGATAGGCATGCCTCCTCGTGTAGCAAGAAATGAGGCAGTGAATTTTTTCAAACAATAAGACATTTCAGAAGGACTAGGAGGAAGAAGATTTCATTGGCTTAAGGAACAGACTTGTTTCCATTTACAGTTTTATGCTCGGAGTTGTGATTTTAAGTTTGGACGTCTGCGACATTTGCTGCTCTGCTTGGTTGGCCGCCTGTGGTGATGGTGATTAAAGTGGAGTACTATCCTTCTAAGTGCTAGCTCTAGCAGAAGTAACTTGCAGTAAGGTTGTACAAGTAGAATCTAACTTTCTTTCGATGGACTGAAAGACAAAATATCCATGGATTTTCATTCTGCTTTGGAATTCTTTCATGTTTATTTCAGTGCTTTTGAAATTGTATCCATTCTCTAATTCAGTGTCTCCATAAATATGTGTCATAGAATACTTAGTTCTGTAAGATGTTGTGCAAATACTTTTGGGAATTGCTTCTAGCTGTTTGTCCTTCCTATATTCTTTATGCTCATCAGCATATGAGACTCTTGGAAAGGTCCTAGTTTAGTAAAGGAGGCTAAGGCACCTCTTGTGGCTCAATGCTTTCCAAACTTATTTGACCTCGGAACCTTTTTCATGTATACATAGTATCCCTTGGGACACACTGCCTTAAACCAGTGTGGCTGTAGCTGTCAGTGTAGTCCTTCCTGTAGCTCTGAACCTAGTTATTTCCAGTTTCAAGGGTTTTATAAGAAATTGTTTAAAAATATACATCTTTTGTATTATACACACATTATTTAAGGACATTAAGATCACTAATTCATATAATTTGTGGATTACTTGGTGATTTTCAACCTCTGAATTTTAATTATACTTACACACACACAATCATTTTAAGAGGTGAAGGTCACTAATTCACATAAGTTATGAATTACATAGTGATTCTTAACCTTTTTAAAATTTACTTATTATCACACACAAACACATATACACACATACAGAGTTTCTACTTATATAAATGTTCTCATGTAATCATAGTAACAACTCTAATCTCATAGTAAAGGAGAAAGTCATTATCAATTAAAGCTGTTGATATGTGAAAATACTTGTTGAGCTTAGTCCTTAATATTAGATACAAGAAATGGGACGTTTGAGTATATTCCCTTTATAAAAACACACAGTCCTCTTTAAAGTAGAACTAAGGAAAATGTATCTCTTCATTGTACTCAGGTTCTTTGAAGGGATATATAAGTATTTGGCGGGTATGTATTATGTGCCTAACTTGTCCTGTTCTAGTTCTAATGGAAGCTAGTAACAAAACATAGTTCACATGTAGGGCTCATAAAGAGTTTATAATATCTCTAGTTAAACAAGAGTTGGGAAACAAATGGAGAGCAATACAAGAGAGCTTGTAATTAAGTGCCAAATCATATAAAGTGCCAGAGCCAGGATGTGTCTTTAATTCTTGGCATCCAGGTCCCTGAATGATGCTGCTAATAATTCTGGGATTAAAATTAGACCCCAGTAACATAGGAGTAACATAGGAGGAGTCTGAATGTAGAGATTAAAAATAGAGAATGTAATGGCTTCTCTTTCTCTCTTGTGGAATTGCATTCAAACCAGAACAGTGCCTTAGAATGGATGTGCCCAACTGCTCTGTATTTATACACTATTTTAATAAAGTGGAAATGTATATATGCTCTTTTTGATTCTCTTGAATTAAATGATCATTTGAACAACTTAGAGCTACTTCCCTGAGTAGGGGAAACAAGCACCCCAATAGACTTCTCTATGCCCCTTCCAAGTTGAAATCACTTTTCTGAATGCAACTCTAGTGCTGTGGTTAGCTAGCTGGATTACTGGCAACCATAATATGAACTGTATCCTTTCCCTCATCTATATCATGAGTAGATTTATACAGGATAGAAAACATCCTGCATTCACTCCTTTGTTATTTACTGTGCCCTGTATAGAATAACAACTATTAATAAACATTTGTGGCATTAAATCAAGAAACATGTGAAGTAGTTCTTGCAAACAGGTTACATTGTTAGTACATTGCATGCATATGCCTAATTGGGGCATATCCAGGACCTACCTCCTATCATAAAGGGTAATAAACAGGACTCACCTCGTAAGTACTATGCAGACTAAATGAAATATGTTTTATTCAGGTCCTACACAGTATCAGCATTAATAAATATCAAACATATTATACTTTATTTCTTTTTAATGTAATAATAAAAAGATTTGAGATTTGTAGGGAGCTGCGTTGTACCACACCCTAAAGGCAGCACTGGTTTCTGCCTTCCACCTTCTGACAGTGAGTGCTCTCTGGAGTAAACAACTCCTTATTAGCTGTAGGCGAGGATGGTGGCTTGCTTCCGGTGCCTCGGGACCTATGGGCAATGTCTACATGGCTTACTGGGATTGGAAGCCCAGATGGTATTTAGCCACGAGCAGACTTCCCCCCAGGTTCGTTCATCATTCGTGAGAGAGTGAGTCGTTCAGCGTTCGTCATACATCTGAGAGTGAGAGTGAGTGAGTGAAAGACAAGAAGATATTTGAAAGGCCCAAATAAACTGCAAAGAGAAGGATCCGGCGTTGCGTGTTCCTTGCTGGCAAGGCTGCTCGCAACAAGTGGCACCAAAATCCGGGAAGATAAGAACTAAACTCGCGCCAACGAACGACAGGATTCAGAACTCTCTGCAGTTGGGGGGGGGAGGGGCTGAGGGGGGTGCACCGGTAAGTCCCAGGTGAGTTGGGATCTGCAGTTAGAGCGGGGTAGCTCCGGCCTATAGATAAGGCGGAGAAGAGGGAGCTCACTGACGAGTGAGTGTAACCTCTTGTAGCTATGGACACACGGCAACCTTGAGCTCAAAGTGAAAGTAAAAGCATTAGCAAAGCTGGGGCTGTTTGGTAAAGGCTCCGAGAAACCTTTGAAGTTATGAAGGAAGGGTAAGAAAGCCCTTTGAGAAAGGGAAATAGGAAATAAAGGATAAAAGCCACGTAAAGATGGCAGATAAACAGAGAGTCTGGATAAGGGTTATTGTGTTTACTTTTAATTTTTTGACTTTTGGTGAGCTAATTGTAGAAAGACAATTGATTGCTAAGGCTGCTAAATTAAACAAATGCAAGTACTTTGAAGATGTCTTGACTTTGAAGTCTGTTTGTAGGAATGTGTTACTTGGGAAAGGAGTTTCTGGTTTTGTCTCCACGGAGGATCAAAACCTGTGGATTAGTTATAGGCAGGTGTGGTTCCATTTGCGGAGGCCACCTGAAGCTGATAGGAGGTAATCTTGAAGATCAGCGCTATGGTGAGGCAGTGGAAAGTGGCAAGGCCGCCTTAGAAATGTTACAGGAGGAGAGATCAGAGGCAGGCAGTGAAGGACGGAGTAAAAGGGGAGAGTTGTGCCCAGACCTTGATGATATAGAAACTCCTGAGTCGGGGCTGGAGAGATGGCTCAGAGGTTAAGAGCACTGACTGCTCTTCTGGAGGTCCTGAGTTCAATTCCCAGCAACCACATGGTGGCTCACAACCATCTATGTTGAGATCTGGTACCCTCTTCTGTACATGTATGCATAATAAATAAATATTTAAAAAAAAAGAAACTCCTGAGTCTACAGACTCGGAGGAAGAGCTGCTGTCGCTCATAGAACAGATAAAAAGAACAAAAATGAATGAATGGAATGAATGAATGAAATGAAAAGGAGGATCCAGATAGAGAAGAATGCTGCAGATTCCCAGCACGTCAAACCGTGCCTTCGGCTCCCCCTCCCTATGTGGAAGGTGGGAATTGTGGTTTAGGGCATGCTTTCAGCCCTGGGGTATGGAAGGCAGTCAGAACAGAGTTACGCTTAGCGTATCCAGTGTTTCGAGATCCACAAGGAAATCGATACGAGGAGCACTTAGATTTCAAAGTGATAAAATCTTTGGCTGAGTCAGTACAGACTTACGAGATCACAGCCTCATTCACTGTAGCCCAGGTGGAGGCTTTTAACAGGCACCTCATGACACCCAGTGATTGACAGCCATCCTAAGTGAGAGCAGGTGAGCCTAAGTTGTTTACATTCCAGCCACCTGGAGAATTTCCACCTGAGTGCTCTGCCTTGGGCATATGTTTGAGCCTGAGGCGTTCAGTAATCGGCATTCGGCATTCACCCTGCACGAATGGCCCAGCAGTCTTGTAGGTCTAGTCAGCATGTCTTTAAATCTCCAGGCCTGGGAGGCCAGTGTACTTTGAATAATCTTTCTGCCAATGTAGCACAAGCCCTGGAAACAATATGGCAATTTTACCTGTGCTATGGATACACCCCAAGGTTTCCCCAAATAAGAGCATTGAGCATTATCCCACAGCTGTTGCTGGCCCTGATGGTGCAGATAAGTGCTTGCCATAATCGCAGCCATTTCTTTGGCTGCCATAGGAGCCATGAGCCATATCGTGCAGACTGCGCAGACTTTGAATGCAGTCTTGGCTAATGTAGTACAGGCTCTAGACATACAAAAGAATCTTATTGCCCAGTTAAAAAAGGGCTTGATGGTTATTAATCAAAGGATCGACCTGGTCCAAGAGTAGATTGATACTCTTTGGCAGCTGTCCTAGCTTAACTGTGAATGGAAGTTTCCAGAATTATGTGGGACTAGTGTATAATATCAGAACTTTATTCATACTGCGAATCTGTTTAAACAGTTGTCAAGTTATCTTTTAGGAAATTGGACTGGTGAATTCGAAAACTTGATGGCCCAGCTGAGAGTGACCATGGTGATCATGAATTCTACCAGAGTGGATGCCGGATCTGGCAGAAGGACTGGCGTCCTGATTCTCCACCGCTGTGGATCACCAGAAAGAGTGGGCAGGAATGGGAGCTCTGGCGAGCCTGATGGTGCTGATATTCCTAGTTTGCCTGTGGTGCATTTGCCATGTTAGGTTCCTTCAGTGTCTCAATGCAGCCACGGTTGTCCAAGCGTTTTCAGCCATTGGAGTCGTTCAGTCCCCCTAAGTTTGCTTGTCCTCCTTAAAGGAGAAGCCTTAAGAATGTTTTGCAGGATGCGAGGCTTAGCACTGCACATGAGTACTCTGGCTTATGGGAGCTCATGAGGAGTATGTCTGGTTGCACGCAGGTTGACACCCAACTGCCTGCCTCTGTGAAAAGGGTGTCGGACAGGTCAGGGATTGTCTGGGTGGATGACACCTGGAGCAATACCTGTACATGTTCCTTTTGTGCTTCAGAGACTAGACCTCTGCTTCTGCCTGCTTTTCTTTTTTTTTTCTTAATAAAGAAGGGGGATCTGTAGGGAGCTGCGTTGTACCACGCCCTAAAGGTGGCGTTGGTTTCCGCCTTCCACCTTCTGACAGTGAGTGCTCTCGGGAGTAAACAACTCCTTATTGGCTGTAGGCGAGGATGGTGGCTTGCTTCTGGCGCCTGGGGACCTATGGGCAATGTCTACGTGGCTTACCGGGATTGGAAGCCCAGAGGGTATTTAGCCACGAGCGGACTTTATACATAATTTTCTTGATTATAAAATTGTTATAGTTTTCATTATAATTTCCCCCTTTTAGCCCAAGAGCTGTACAGTGTTGCCATTTCCATCTTCATTTTTGGTTTTGCTGTATTGCAGTTGAAAAATTGGTTTCATTCCATTGCTGCTTTTAAACCTCATTTTTAAAAGACTTGTAATTATAAAATTTTTAAGCATCCTAAAAACTATACAAGGTAAGAGTTGCATCTGCGGACTCAATATTTAGAGTCCTGGCCTCTCTGTTGCTTTAATATCTTTATTATCCTTCTTGTAAAGGAACAGGAACATATAGATTGTGTTGCTCCCAATTCTGTCTCCCCGCACACCACCTTCCCTTGGTTAAGGGGAATTTTTGATGTCCTGTGAAATTATATGTTATAATTTGAATAACAGTCTGAGCAAACAGAGATTAAATGAACTAGGAGTAGCAAGGCCTCTCCAAGGCAGGCTCAGAACATTAACCCCCAACATCCCACCCTTGCCTCTCTTGAAAGCAGACAGAACCACAGGAGTCCCTTTAAGGTTTTCCACAACCCTGTCCTCCTAATCAGCAGGGCTTGTTTCATTGCTTGCCAAGGTTGTTCGCCCAAAGACTACAAATAGGAAAACCGGTCCTCTGCTGGCTCACCACTCCATAGCAGAAGACAGACATTACACACTGCCCCCCAGCACCTGCAGTCCCCATAGCATTTGAAGGAAACCAGTGTTGGGCTCTTCTCAAAAACTGCACATGCTGCATCCTGTTATCCTCTGTCAGTGTTTGCCTCCTGGCCTGGACTAAATATGCTAAAAGCTAGAGCCCTCCTACCCAGGCCTGCCCCTGCATCTGTAGCACATGTGGAATGGGAATGGGAAGAGAATTCAACTCGTAATCTTTCAGCCTGTTTTCTCAGGCCCCCAGCTCAGACACTTAAGCACTACAATTTCTGTAAGGTACTAGACTTATTTCTCCGCTCAGCGATATAGGTTATCTTTTATCAAGTCTTTTCCAGCTTACATTGTTAGGCAGATCTTCTGAAAGATCTAGACAAAACTAAATTCACATTTTCCAAATGTTCTAAGATATTAAAATACTGCAGTTTTTATATTCTAAAATATTTATATATACATTTATATATACATTTCTTTAAATATTTTATTGTGTGCTTAAACGTAGATGTATGCCATGTTTGTGCATGAAATCATAGCTGTCAGAAGAGGGCAATGGATCTTCTAGACCTGGTGTTACAGGCAATTGTGAACTGCTATTTGGGTGCTGGGGACCATGGAAAGAGAAGCAGCTACTCAACCCTGAGCCATATGTACTTCCATATGTCCTAATACAATAATATGAATGTATGAATTACTGGAGATTGCTTCAAAATTTGAAGCTCTTTTTATAATCAAAACATAGTTGTTGGCCCTAGAAGAAAGCTATGCTTTAAAAATGCATTCTATAGCCAGGCAGTGACAGCACACACCTTTAGTCCCAACATTATGGAGGCAGAGGCAAGTGGATCTCTCTGAGTTCCAGGCCAGCCTAGTCTGCAAGTGAGTTCCAGGACAGGCAGGACTACATAGAAAGACCCTGTCTCCAAAAAGCAATATCTATATCTATATTGTCTATATCTATGTGTGTATGTATAAATATACATATTTTTATATATATACATACACTCATTCTATATATTTCTTATAGCCATATGTTTCCCCATTAGATTCCCTCCCTATATAATTGCAGAAATAGACACACACACACATACTACATAATGAGACTCTATTTAAAAAAATAATTAAAAACCAAAAGAAAATACCACTGGACCAGGAAAATAGCTCATTTAGTAAAGTGTTTGCTGCACAGGCATGGGACAATGAATTGAATCCCTAGAACCCTTTGTAGAAAGCCCGACTCAGTTGCATGCTGATGATATCAGCACTGGGAAGGCAAAAACAGGATAATCTCTGGGGCTCACCCACAAGCAAGCCTAGCCTATTCAGTAAGCTTCTACAAGTGAGTGACTCAGTTTCAAAGACATAAGGGTAGGCTGAGGAGATGGCTGAGTGGGTAAAGTGTTTGCTGTACAAGCATGAAGATGTGAGTTCAGATCCCCAGCACCCATGTAAAAAGCTGGATGTGGTCGCAGACATGTAACCCAGCCACTGGCGAGTAGGGTAAGAAGGTAGGGTAAGAATAGGTGGAGACAAGGGGATCCCGGAAGAGCCATTAGCCCATAGCCAATAACAGTAAGCTCTAGGTTCAGTTTGAGACTTCTTCTTTAAAAATTAGAGGGAAGGCAACAGAGGAAGATGTCCCATGTCAATTCGTCCTCCACATATACATATACAGACAAGCACGCTCACCCATATACACATGCATACAACACACAAATAATTAAAATGGATGTATCCTGAAGAATGCCATTCAAGTTTGTTCTATAATCTTCACATGTGCATACACATACATAAATGAGAAGGTGAAATTGTGCGCCAGGAAAACATCTATTTAAAATAAAGGGCAATGAATTATTGATTATATAAAGTACACAGAAGACATAAAATACAGAAAATAGCAAAATGGATACTGTACATCCTATCTTATTAGTATTCACACTAAATTTTTTAAATTTTATATAAATGAATGTTATGCTCTGAGGACCAAGTGCATGTCTGTTGCCCAAGGAGGCCAAAAGAGGGCAGCAGGTCACTTGTGAGTCACCCTGTAGATACTAAAACTCCAAACTGAGTCCTCTTGGAGAGCTTTTAACCACTGAGCCTTTTCCAAGACACTACTCACATTTAATCTGAATGGGCTAAATAGTCAATGAAAATGTTTTGCTTGTATATATGTCTTACATCACATGTGTGCAATGCCCACAGAGGCCAGAAAAGAGCTTCAGATCTCTGAGGACTGGAATTACAGATAGTTGTGAGCTGCCAAGTGGGTGCTGGGAATTGAACCTGCTTCCTCTGACAAAGCAGACAGTGTTCTTAACTACTTAGCCATCTCTCTAGCTCACTTGGTGAATTATTTTTTTAAAAAAATATGATGCAACTGAATAATATCAAAAAACTCACCAGAGATTTAAATCTAAAATAACTTTGAAGGCAAAAGTGTGGACAATAAGTTTTAAACACATACAAACACAAACAAACAATATTAATTACAGAATAAGAGGTCTGTTCATTTAAGAGAATGAACTTGAGAGGGAATTGTGGGAGGAAAAGGAATGGAAATACAGTAGCAAATAATCATGTACGAATTCACAGAAAATAAATTTTAAAAGTGTGGGGAAAGATTGAACTATCATATATATTTCTTAAAATATGCAATTATATTCAATTCAAAAATAAGATAAGAAATTATGAAAAACATTACCTAAAAGAAAGCTAGACTTGCTATATTAATGTCAGGAACAATATGTTTATTTTTTTAGCTTTTCTTTTTTTTTGAGATAATATATAAATCATTTCTCCTTTCTCTTGCACCCCCTCTCAATTCCTTCTTGTTCTCTTTCAAATTCATGGCCTCTTTTCTCATTGTTGTCATATGCATATATACTTTAATATATATATACATATATAAAATATGTTCTTTGTATGTTATGTGTATGATACTTTTCCAATATCATGTATATCCAATATTCAATCACATATAGTAATATACATATAATATGAATATAATTTACAATATCATATAATTACTAAATTGACCTAACAATTTTGTGTGTGTGTGTGTTTTAAATCACTTTATTCACCCATCATCTTCCAATGAAGAAAGAATGTTTTTGTTTAAAGTCCACTAATGAGGGAGTACATTCCCTGCTTATCCTTCTGGGTTTGTGAGACCTCTCTCAGGAAGATATTCTCCAAATCTGTCCATTTGCCTGCAAATGTTAGGATATCATTTTTTCTTACTGCTGAGTAGTACTCCATTGTATAGATGTGCCACAGTTGGTTAATCCATTCTTCAGTTGAGGAGCATCTAGGTTGTTTCCAGGTTCTTGCTATTACAAATAATGCTGCTATGAACATAGTTGAGCTAATGCCATTGGAGTGCGAATGTGCCTCTTTAGGGTATATGCCCAGAAGTGGTATTGCTGGGTCCTTGGGGAGATTGATTCTCAGTTTTATGAGAAACGGCTATACTGCATTCCAGAGAGGCTGAACAAGTTTACACTCCCACCAATAATGGAGGAATGTTCCTCTTGCTCCAATCCTCTCCACCATAGGTTGCCATCTGCGTTTTGGTTTTAGCCATTCTGACAGGTGTAAGGTGGTATCTCACAGTTGTTTTGATTTGTATTTCTCTGATGGCTAAAGATGTTGAGCTTTTTTTCAAGTGCCTTTCAGCCATTTGTAATTCTTCTGCTGAGAATTCCCTTTTTAGTTCTGAACCCCATTTTTTGATTAGGTTATTCAAGGTTTTGGGCTCTAGTTTCTTGAGTTCTCTATATATTTTAGAGATCAGTCTTCTGTCACATGTAGGGTTGGTAAAAATCTTTTCCCATTCTGTAGGCTATCATTTTGTCTTAATGACTGTGTCCTTGGCCTTACAGAAACTTCTCAGTTAGAGGGGGTGCCATTTATTAATTACTGTTCTTAGTGTCTGTGCTACTGGTGTTATATTTAGGAAGTGATCACCTGTGCCAATGCGTTGGAGGGTATTTCCCACTTTCTTTTCTATCAATTTCAGTGTAGCTGGTTTTATGAGACCTAACAACTTTTATATTTACTAATTGTTGCTCAACGTTCTCATGTTGTGAGGAAAACAACATTGATAAAAATAGTCTAGCAATTGACTCAAGAAATAAATGAGCAACAAGGACAGTAAGTTCAGAAGGAATTGATGTCTGAAACTGCTACAATGTTGTACAAGATTTCTGAACCTATAAGGGCCAGAGGTCTGACCCACGCGCAGCCACTTTCTCCCCCTAAAAATGACTCAGACACTTATATTAATTTCATCCTGTTCGACCTATGTCTCAGGCACATAGCTAGCTAACTCTTTCATCTTAATTCAACCCATTTCCA
The DNA here is from genome assembly GCA_004025045.1 of Sigmodon hispidus. Lineage (NCBI taxonomy): Eukaryota > Metazoa > Chordata > Mammalia > Rodentia > Cricetidae > Sigmodon > Sigmodon hispidus. The sequence continues at coordinate 4,804 of PVIH01010166.1, read as the reverse complement.
TTCACCACGTGCTCACCTGGCCACAGCTCACCTGGGTCCCTTACATGTTTCTTCTTTGGTGGCTAGATGGAGTCTATCTGACTCCTCCAACTTGAACTTCAGTTTTCCCTGCCTACTCTTCTACAGTGCTCCACATAGGCCAAAACAGTTCCTTTATTTACAGAATGATTTTCACAGAATACAGATGAACATTCCCACCACACTACAGTATTATTTTGATTGTAGATTTTTTTTTCATCAAAATTTGACAAGCTAAGTACTGCAGAGTAAAAAACCACAAATGATTCTCTCCTCCAAAATTTCACTAAAACTACTGGCAAACCATTGCAATCAGCATTTCAGGGCCATAAAAATAACTCAAATGCTTATGTTAGGAAATGAATGGGAGGATGTGAGAAAACAAGCAGTATTTGTGGTATTTATACTTATCTTCCTTCTAGCTCCCACTCTGCTTCTGACATGTTGGAGGAACTCACAGCCCACATTCAAGGTGAAAACATTAGCCTGGCTGTCACCAGAATTGTCAAGTGGAACTTATATAAAGCTTAAATCTCTCAGATAATTATTATCTGATCTGTTCAGTGGAAAGACCCCACTTATAAGGAGGGTTATATTGGAGCAAACTTTGCAGTCACCCAGTATAAAACTTTATCTCAATAGGGTCATAGTCAGGAAGTTTTATAATGAAGGTACCGATCTAGCAGGAAGAGCAATATACCTAAAACACTCATATTTCAGCTAACTAATACCAGACCCCAAGAGATAATTTTTAATACTCAAAAGAAGCTATCCTTAAAGAAGTTAATAACTATCTTTATTAGCAATCTAAACCTCAACAATTTTAGGCAAATTCTTCTTATATGCTCCAGGCTTGATTTGAACTCACTATGTAGACCATGCTGGGCTTTATCCTGCCTCAACCTCCCACATTCCAGAATAGTTAGTAAGCACTACCATGCCTACCTTTTCTACTTACCTCCTCTAAAAATTATAGCTTGTTTGACCTTTTTTTAAACTATAACCATGACATGAATTCATCATGTGTCTTCTGGTGTTTTCTATTTTCATGCCTAGGCACTAGTCTCCCAATGTACTGTTGTAGACTGAAAAGTCTGGGACTATAATGAGTGAACAACTGAGGTTAAATTGTAATTCATATGCAAATACTACTTGAAAGAATTCTTTCACTAGGGATTAGAGAGATGGCTTAACAGTTATGAGCACTTTGTGTACAATCATGAAGACAACAAAAATGAAAAATGGAGTTCAGAGCCCAAGACTCCAGTATAAGCCAGGTATCTAGCAAACACCCATAAGTAACTCTAATACTAGGATAGACAAGTTCTTCTGGCCTCTGCATGTATAAGCATATGCATCTGCATACACATGCACAGGCATGTGCCCTGCAAGTGTGCATGTACATATACACATTTTTGTGTTTGACATAAGAGCCATTATTCATTATAAATATAATTAAAATAGTAACACAAAAGTAGGGCCAGCCTAAGCTACATATCAAGTTACAGGCAAGTATGGCTATAGTTTGAGACTAAATCAAAAAGTTATAGGAAAAGTTTATAATAATACCTTTTTGTTTGTTTGTTTGAGACAGAGTTTCTCTGTGTAACAGCCCTGACAATCCTGGAACTCTCTTTGTAGACCAAGCTGGCCTTGAACTCAGAGACCTACCTGCCTCTGCCTCCTGAGTGCTGGGATTAAAGGCATGCACTACCATACCTGGCAGGCATTATAAAAGAATATCTTTTAAAAGATATTCAACATCAACGATTCAGAAAATGCATTTGATGATACACAGCCATTAGGGTAGCTAATTCTTCATTTGGTCTAGTACTGTCAATTCTACCCACTGCACTGAGACAAGAAACAAATATAAAGACGGGGGAGGACAAATAAAGAACTGCACTAATTTGTATATGACATGATATTCTAGTTACCAAGTTTCACAGTATTGACAAAAATATCCCTAGAAAGGAAACTAAGAACTTAACTTCTTCACCGGACAGATGATGAATGCACAGAAATTTATATTATTTCCAAGGTAGGAGGATCACTCAGAAAGTAAAGCACAAAGTTTACAGCCCCAGAACACATGTAAAAAGTCAGGCATGGAGGTATGGGGGGTTCCTTACTTTTGGTTTGTTTGTTGGCGTGTTTTTGTACACAGTCTCACCGTGTAGGCCTAACTGGCCTGGGACTTGGTGTGTTAACCAGTCTGGCCTTACAGAGGTCTGCCTGCCTCTGCCTCCTGAGTGCTTAGAATCAAAGACATGTGAGGTCATACCTGGCAGTGGCACGTTTTGAACCGCAGACCTGGGGAAGGCAGAGACAGGCAGATCCCTGGGGCTTGCTGGCCCTTCTGGTCTGCTTGGAGGGCTCTTAGTCATTAAGAGACAGTCCAAAACTAAAGTGGATGTGTTCCTCAAGGTGTCCTCTCAACTCCACACACAAAAATGCATGAACACCTACACATGCATGTGTATCCACACAGGAATACATACACATATCCATGCACACAAAGATATATTTCTATATACTAATAATGAACAAGCATATGGCAGCTGAGATCAAAAGTCTAAAATCATTTACAATGCCTTCAAAGAAAATCAGTATTTTAGAGTATCTATATATAACAAGTGTGTAAAGGATCTCAATGCCAAACCATACACATTTCAATAAAAGCAATAAAAACATCTTGGTGAACAAAGACAGACTCGGTTCATGACTTAAAACAATCAGCATAGAAATGGTGTCAGTTTACCCCCCAAACTGGTCTATTTAACACAATTTCAAGCAATGCTTTTTGTACTAATAATGTAATTTAAAAATTATATGTATATGCATAGCTCCTAGAATAACTAAAGATGTGCTGTAAAGTAAAAATTGAAGATGGGGGATCACTCTACTCCATATTAATATATACAGATGATCTTTGATTTACACTGAGGTTACATCTGGATAAATCTATTTTAAGTTAAAAATATCCAAAGATGAAAATGCACTTACTGTACCTAACACACTCAACACAGTACCTGAGCAACACACTGCAATGCAGAATCTTGGCTGCTTTACCTCACCATTGTATAGGTGACTGAAAACTGCCCTGCATCGCCAGGGATGCTCTGGCTTTGGGTTGGATTTGGTTTAACCTGTTGATATAAAGATTAGATGTTAACATAAAAGGGCAACCAGCAAATACAACCGAAAAGGAACAAAATGCATGCACCACTGATTTGAAGGTACTGCATAGGACAGTTAAAGGCACTGTGCCAATAATGAAAGGTGCAATAAGTCCTTTGGCCTGGCTTCAGACGGTGGAAGAAGAGTGTTAGCATGCACAGGAGAGAACTTTTAAATATAGTTTTCTATAAAATTAGCAAAAGTGGTCCAAACAACCCTCTCCATTCTAGAGTATTCCCCAATACTAGCAGACCACCATTCACGCCACTTAGTATTTGTGCACTCTAGAAAGAATAACAAGCTAAACACGTGGGACAGGCACTTGGGAGGTGTGAGATATCTTGGAGACAGGGTTCCTGTCCATGGGATTGTGGCAGTCAGGCAAAGCAAGCCTGGCCCTAGCACTGCAGCCACTCTGCAGCAGCTGGACTCACAGACTCAAAGATACCTGATGAACTAGGGGACTGCTTATGCCCAGAGCCTGCAGCGAGGGGGCGGAGCTGAGCAGCCGCAGGTCTGGCAGGAGGGCGGAGAGAGACTGAGGCAGTGGAGAAGTGGGTGGAGCACCAGAGGCTGCGGGCACCCGGGAACCCAAGGGCGGGGCTGCGGGTAGCGTGGCGCGGCGCGGTACGGCGCGCTGAGCTGACTCTGCAGCAAGTGAGCCAGGCTGATGGCGGTGACGAAGGCCCTGTCTGCTGCAGCAGCAGCGGCAGCCCTATCCGGCCTGGCAATGCGACTGTCGCGTTGGGCGGCGACGAGCAGCTCCTATGGCGCCTTCTGCAAGGGGCTCACGCGCACGCTGCTCACCTTCTTCGACCTGGCCTGGCGGCTGCGCGTAAACTTCCCCTACTTTTACATGGTGGCCTCGGTGATGCTCAACGTCCGCCTGCAGGTGCGGATCGAGTGAGCCATCGCCCGCCACCCGCGCCAGGAGGCCGCCTGAAGGACCTTGGGGCCCGGCAGTGCCCCGAGACCGCGGCGGGGGGCGCAGGACGGACGGCCCAGACCCCTCCATTTTAGGCCTCCGAAGGTACCGCATCCCATACCACAAAAAAACTTGGCAGCCCAGTCATTTTCCGTGGCATCCAGAGAATCACCAGAGTCTGGCAAACCTGTTGCCTCCCATTGGCCAAAAGAGGGAAACCCGCAGGATTTACCGGGCCCTGTGCAGGAAGGTAGGTAGGCATGGACAAGTTGGAATGGAGGCTGGTGGGTATGCCTTGTTTGTGGAAATAGGGAATACACCCTGGCACACCTGCTGCTTGGCCAAGCTGGGAAACAAGAGGTAGGTGGGGCTCGCCCATGTTCCCAGGTGGCGGATCCATGACAAGGTATTGGGCGCTTTGGTTGATCATCCCCAACACACCTACAGGGAATCCCTCCCACCCGCATTCCATGCCTCAAGTCTCTCTCAGTCTCTCTGTCTGTCTCTGTCTCTCTCTAGAAGCCTCCTGAGATGTAACCTGAACCCTGGATGAGAGAGGATTGGGCCAGTGAGCCACCATGAAGGAAGTTCCCATGAGGAGTAAAGATTTGTCCTTTGATCTCCACCTATGTCAGGTGAGCAGATAAAATGGACAGTTCTTTTGTGAGCCCAACCTTAGGT
>PVIH01010165.1:0-77356 GCA_004025045.1 Sigmodon hispidus | reverse complement strand
CTGTACTAGCCCTGGTACCCCCCTCCCCTCTGCATCAGCCCTGGTACCCCCTCTGCACCAGCCCTGGTATCCCCTCTGCACCAGCCCTGGTACCCACTCTGCACCAGCCCTGGTATCCCCTCTGCACCAGCCCTGGTAGCTCAAAGAATCTCAGAGATGTTAAAGGGTTGGATCAGAGTCAGAGAACAAAGGGAGCTCAGCTCAGATGTCTCCATTTGCTGAGAGACACTGATAAACATTCTCCTATCCAAGTATTAACCTGACCTGACTCGACAAACATTCTCAAAATGTAAAGGGCTAGCCCAGGCCACTTCTGCTTAAGTTTGTATGACTCTGCTTCACGAACACAGGAGCAGCCATTACTAGAGGCAAGAGAGAAGCAAATTCCACCTACAGGTGGCAAGGATGGGACTCCCTGTGGCCACAATGACCCACAGCTGACCAGGGGCAGGCTCTGTGCCTACATGTCCTAAAGACCATTGTTCTATATGGGGAGAAGAGATAGAAATGACTGTCCAGCTCAAGGTAGAATAAATGCTGACAGTCTAATGTGCCTTCATCTTTTTAAAATGATTCAAGACCCCAGGTTGCTCAGTTTTGAAAATACAGTAGCTAAGCAGTTACTTTTATCATATATATATGATATATATTACATTATATATAAATTATTTATTATATTTTGTAATATAGATGATTATATTTTGCATAAATTATATTTATCTATGCAGAAACAAAATAGCCTTGATAAAGCAAAAATGACTCACTTAAAAGAACCTCAAAGGGAGATGAGATGTAGATGTGTGGATGTGTGTGTGTTTGTGTGTGCTTGTGTCTGTGGTTGTTTGGTAACACAAGGTAATACCCAGAGTAACAATTTGGGATTGGGAAGACAGGAACTTGCGTAAGCCACCTACCTCTGCCATCTCCCTTACAGAGGGAAGCTGGTAAGGACCAGACACACTGCTCCCAAGGAGAGGACAAGTGCCATCATCAACCACCCAGAACACTGGGCTCTTGCAGTTTTATTTTCTGTTCACTTCATTGACTCTCCAGGGGAGACCTCACTCTAGGGGGGTTCATGAACGATGTGTGAATGATGAGCAGATGGATCACGAAGTGTGTAAAGCACAGTACACACTCTTTGACACAAATACATACAAGGCTTACAGTGTAGAATATTTGCCAGGCCTCTCGGCGCGGATTCCCGAGCAGCATGGGGTGTTTGCTGCCTTTGATCCTTCTGCTTTGGCTCACACTTGGCCTCTGGGCAGCTTTGTCTCCTTCAAACAGACCTCATGATCAGTTCAGCAAGTTCTCTTAGGCTCCAACGGGAGACATCAACAAAGACCCCAGAACGAGTGGGACCTCATGTCCTGCCTCTCTTCTGCCTCATACATAGGGAAACAGGCCTGGAAAAAGCAGGGGCTTGGCTCATGGAGGGGGAGCGCCTGGTTTGGGGTCAGGAACTGGAGTTGCCTCTATGCTCAGGGTCCTGCTTTTCCCCTTGGGGAGGGGCCAAGATGGCTCGGAAGCAAGTTCAGTTTTACTATGGAGGGGAGGACCTTAAATGCTCTTTTCCCAGACCCTTCCCCAACCAGGTGAAAGGGCTTTGATTTGCTAGTATCTCCTGCTTTTTGCAGACTCCGCCCTCTTCAAGGCCCCAGGCTCAGACCCCAGGTTGGCTTATGCGGAAGTGCTCAGGAGCACGTGTTTTAAGGCACTAGTTGTCACCAGATTGCACTTGCTGAGGCCAGGCAGGTCTCTGTGCCCATTAGAAGCCCATACATAACCATACAAACAAAACTTTTCTTCCAGGCTCTGCTTCTCAGAGGCATGAGCAGCCAAACCAGAAGCTCCGAAAGGCACAGACGCCAGGACTTCACCGATGGTCTGGAAGCATGCAGAATACACAAGTTAGTAAATGTTTACTGAGCACCTACCAATGCCAGGCACTGGGTTTTGCAAAGATAAAATATGGGAGGTCAGCAGTTTCCTGCCCAGGCCAGAGCATTTCAGACCAGGTGCATGCTCCACAGCTGTGTCCACGCTGCTCTTGGTGCCGGCTTCTAAACAGGCAGGCCTCCAGCCTGATGACCTCTGTTCTCCCCTCCCTCACTTTGGCTTTCTCCACACTCTTGAGCCAGACTCCTTGTCCTTCCCCAGCACGGGCTTTGCTCCCCTTATGTTCTCTGGGACAGCAGCATCCAGAGCCATCTTCTTCACCATAGAGCAGGTATGAGCGCAGTGGAAAGTAGATGATCACTGTCTACAACACTGAGGACAGGGCCCACTTCCACACTTCCCCTCTGCCTGGCAGTCAGCCAAACCTCTCCTCACCACCCCGAGATGCTGGGGCCTTCCAGAGCCCATGAACTACAGCTGAGTGGCCATGGCCGCGGCCCCCTTGCGTGTCAATGTGCTCCAAGCAAACAGATTCACCTATCAGAGGCCAAGGAACCAACAGCACCAGGCAAGCCATTCTGTCCAGACAGTAGAGAGAGGGTGGTGGAGAAAACGCAATAGGCATTGGGTGGATTGGAGGAAGTATCTGGAGACCACTGTTCTTGGCTAGTGGCTTTGAGTCTTCACATAGTAAACGCCAGATTTATGGAAAAGCTTGGAGGGGCCTCAGTGCGCACTTTGACACTTTTCAGGTCACACAGCCCAGAGAGATGAGAGAACTAGGTCTGAACTTCATGGTGTGCAGGTCAGAGCCAAGCTAGAGCCACCCCCACCCCGACCCATACTCTAGAGCACACATTTGGGCCGGTTGCCCTGTTGTCTTGGGAGTGTGGTTTTTCACCCCCCTCTATTGTCTGTGCTGGGCCCTGAATTGCTCCGTTTCCTCTTGTCCATGGGAGGGCACGATGACCTGGAAACCCAATTGGTCTTAATCCATTCTTGTGTGAGAATTTAGAGCTGGGTCTGTGTAATAAAGTCTCAGCATGTAATCCCAATGACAAAACAAGCATCTCCCAACTTGAGCCACTGGCCAGGGCTGCAGAGCCCAGGGTGTGACTAGCCCCTGTCTTCAGGAATTGTCTCCCAGCTGGAATGGAGTTAGCATGAAGACAGTCTACCTCTTGGCCAGGTGTTCCTGCTGGAGCACCTAGAAGGCCACCCATACCAGCTTTCTGACAAGAAGTGTTCTGCTCTGGCTACCGGGCCCTTTGTTGTGACCCATTGCTATCAAAACCATCCATCCTTGCTCCCAGGGTGAACACAAGAAGAAAAATACCTGGGTTACTGTGGCGATAGTGCTATGCATGAGCTATGTAAGCCAGGGCCTTTCTAGGTCACCTTCTTCTCCTCTGTTAGTGCAGTTAGCAGCCTCCTCCGATCCTTAAAGTCCCAGGTTCTCAGACCCACTGAACTCCATCAAGTTCTGCCCCACCCAGCTGGAGCCTGAGACATTCCGAGGGATTCCACCAGGTCATTGACCTCAACGTGTCTAACATGGGAATCAGAGCTGAAGTATGACTGAAGAATGCTGCGTCCACTCACTTTACAGAACCAGAATGGACTCTGCAAGAAGAAATCCCCCCCCCCGCCTTCCCCCCCCCCCCCCCCCCCCCCCCCCCCCGCCTTGACTGTCTTGTGAGTTCATCTGGGGAACATGTGCTCTTGGAGGCATCAAGCAGATCAGAATTAAACCAGCATCATCTATGGGGGGGGGGAAGGTTGTTATTATCACATCTCAAGAGCTTCATCCAAGAAGGCACTTTTTTGTTGTCTTTATACTGGGGAAGTGGTTCACCTCATGCTGAAGGCCACCCTGTCCCTGAGCTCTCCTGAGAACAGGAGGATAAGTCTGCACTTTAGTCTTACAGATGTGTTCCTCAGTTTAAAAGAGAACTCAGAAGGCCTTTCCTTCTCTCTGCCTCTCTGATTCCTGGTACCCAGAACATCTCAGGTCAGGCTGCCCCCAGCGCCTTTGTGCAGGACACAGCCTGTGAAACCGTGTGTAGCAACCCTGGTTCCTTCAGTGTCCTGTTTTGTGCTTTTCTTAGGCAACAGTCTCGCTTCTCTTTTCTTTGGATTTCCCCACCCTGCTGGCTGAGACAGAACCAGTTTATATTAATGCCTTATTTTTTTTTTTTTTTAAAAAAAAGCAGGGGTCCACTGGAATTGTGTGAGCATCTTCTATCCACCTGACCTCTGTGGATAAATGCTGGTCTTTCAAAGCATATCATCACATTTTTAATCTTTCTGTCCTGCCTGGACTATTCACACCTCTGACTTGTTTCCCTCTTTCCTGGACATTATGGATTAGTCAGCTTTAGTTACATAACAAATAACTGTGTTTCATTAATAGTGTGGAAATAGAATAACTTACTGCTCCCATGTTTTAGCTCAGACAGGCAGTCTTGACTGACTTGGGCTCTGCACATCAAGTGGGAATGTCTATTGGCTGATGGTCAACTTAAGTCAGCTCTGGCTGAGGCAACTGGAGACAAGGCCTTGCTCCACAGCTCTGTCATTCTCTAGCATGTCAGGACAATGGAAGCACCCTAGCCCCTTGCTGCCTGGACGCCATCTTGCACGCTGCCCCTTTGGTCTCGTAATCAGGTTAAAGCTCCACCTTTGTGGCTAGCACTCAAAGTTGTCCAGCAACAGGACACAGGGAGCAAAGACTTGGGATGAGGAGGGCATCAGCCCTTGTGTGATCGTAAAGTCCCCTTGTGTCTCCAACTGTTGCCCTCTGCTTGGCCAGCCTCAGCTCAAAATAGGTTAAAATCTTCCCAAAGGGAAAGAAAATACTATGCAATCCTTTAAGTACTTTTCACCTTCCAGCCTTTAGGAACTGATGCTAAAAGAAAAGCATTGGAAATCTAGAAGAATACATACACATAAGAAGAGAGTATGGTACAGAGCAGTGCTGTCACTAATGGTGACAAGGGATAAAGGTGATGCCAAAGACAGGAACAAGACTCTGACAAGCACTTGAAGTAGGTGGGTATTTATTATTCAGCCACTGCAGACAATGGTTATAAAGATTCTATTGAAAGGTTAAAGAGCCCTGTAAGACAAAACTAATTGAGGAAATAAAAGCTGGACCATACACTCAAGTCTGCTGTGGCTGTGCTGCCTTGATAAACAAAAAGAAACTTAGGGAGAAAAGTCGCAGGTCACAGACGATCATCCTTTAGGGAAGTCAGAACAAGAGCTCAAGAAGGAACCGGAAACAAAAACCACAGAGGAGCAGTGCTTGCTGGCTCCCTGTTAGGCTCAGCTGCCTTTCTTATCTAGATCAGGACCACCACCTTGCCTATGGAGGGTGCTACCCACAGCAGCAAGGCCCTCCCCCTCCCATAACAATCAACAGTTAAGGCGATCCCTCATGGACATTTCCATAGGCTAGTCTAATTTGGGCAATCCCTCCACTGAGACGCCTTTCCCAGATGACCCTAAAGTGCATCAAATTGGCGGTTAACATGGATTAGGATCCTACATTAACACAAACTCTGTTATTTACAATGTAAATGTTGAGTGGAATCTGGGAACCATGTTGGTGTCCTTTTCCTGGTATACTTTGCATGATACATATCTAAGATGCAGCCTCTAGGGGAAAACAGTGACAGGTACACGGGTTCAGCTCTCCTGCAAATACTGTCAATTTATAGTTCTTTTTTTTTTTTAAAAAAAAAAAAAAAAGTTTTGAAAACCACAAAAGTTACAGAGGGATATGTGTAATGGCTATTGTCTTAGGTTTTGTTTTTTGTTTTGTTTTCAATTTCTGTGACAAAAAACTTAGGAAAAGGGATTTATTCTGGCTCACAATACAAAGGTTTAGTCCATCCTGCTGGGAAATCAAAGCAACAGGGATTTGAAGTATCAGGTTACAGCACACCCGTGATCAGGAAGCAGAGAGTGATAAATGGATGATGCTCACTTTCTTACATGTGCAGTCCAGGATACACAGTAAAGATCATCTCAGTGGGCATGCCCAGAGACCCATTCTCTCAGGTGACCCTAGACTATCAAACTATTAGCTGATAGTAACCACCACAGCTACATTGTATGACAGAAATATGGGATACTTTCCGTTGTAAACATTTTCCCTGTGAAAATACTATGATGAAATGGAAATGGCCACTGGATGTGCTGGTTAGTTTGTTCCTTCACTTGCTTATTTTCTGGTTTTGCTTGCACAGTGCTGGGGATTGAATTCAGGGTCTGTACACACTATGCAAATGTTCTGAGCTGCTTTCCCAGTAAGCCACAGTACTTCAAGAGAGAAATGCTAGATTCCACTAACTGAGTCCTGGTGAGCACCTCTTAGGACCTCCCACCATGTTATATTAGGTACCAAATGCCTGGCAGGCAGTCCATTTTGAGGGCAGGGCCCATGTCTCAGTCACATCCAAGTATTTTCTCAGCTCCCCTTTCCAGGGTTTAGACCAAAAGCATCACTAAAAATTTACATGTTCAACACATGCATAAAAAAATGCCAAAAACAGCCAAGCATGGTGGTACATGCCTTTAATCCTACCACTCAGGAGGCAACGGCAGTCAGATCTCTGTGAGGTCAAGGCCAGTCTGGTTTATAGAGTGAGTTCCAGGACAGCCAGGGCTACACAGAGAAACCTTGTTTCAAAAAACAAAACAAAAACTCACCCAAAACTCTGCTGCTTGCTATAGTTGGAAAAGCACAAGTGTTCAGATGTGCAGAGGAGTGCACATCACACACACACACACACACACACACACACACACACACACACACAGTGGCTTCTTTATTGCTCCCCTTAAATGCTATTAATTGACATCTTGTGGGAATTAGTTCCCAATGGAAGACAGATGGGCTAGGAGAAGGCTTTCCCTTGTGTAAAAAAGATTCAGAGAACTCAACAAACCTAAGGCAATTATGTTCTGGCCCTAAACGATGGGTAGCATAGGACAGGGCACAAGGCAAGACATATGATAGCTTTTCACCTTAGGAGAGACAACCTCAGCTGAGCTCAAGCAGCAGAGAGGGTGGTGCTCCTGGCTGCCAAAGAGGCTACAAAATGGGTGGGCAGAGCAGGAAGGGGAGGGTCCTGCAAGTGAGATGGGGAGGTGGGAATCTAGGTCAGTATGTTCCACAGATCTTGGACAAAGGCCTGGGTGAGGATGTATGTACTGGATGAGTCTATAGCTCACAGTGCTGAACACTAGAGGCCTAGCCACAATAGAGAGATAACTAGGAACCTGGGCATTTCGTGATTGCCCTAGAAAGACCACTTGGTGGCTCCCCTTTTGCATAGGGGATACATCCCCTAAAACCAGTAGCTGCCTGAAAGCACAAACAGTACTAAATGTATATATAGAGTAAAGTTTACATTACAAATTAAGCACAATAAGAAAACCATGCACTACGTGCAGATGTCTGTGGAAGCCAGAGGCTGCAGATCCCCTGCAGCTGCAGTTACGGTTCTAACAATTGTGCTGGGAACTAAATTCACCTCTGCAGAATTTCTTCTTAGCTAATAAACCATGTCTCCAGTCCTATTTTTTGCTTTTTTGAAACACTGTCTTGTATTGCCTAGGCTGGTCTTGAAATTTTGAGTCTTCTACCACTCCTCCTGAGCACTAGATTGCAGGTGTTTGTCATCATGCTCAATCCCTTTGCTGGCTCTTCAGAATATTTCCTGAATTTCTCTGTTTATCATGTCCTACATTGTTTCTGTCCTTGTCCCAATTTCCATTATCTTGGGTTTTTTTTTTTTTTGCTATAATCCTCTAATAGTAAGTTATAACACTTAATAAAATCCAAATCCACCTGTTTCTAAAAAAAGAAAAAAGAAAAGAAAGAAAAACATACACTAGTAAACAATAATAAAACAATTATAACAAAGTACTGGGAAAGCTAGTCAAAACTTACAGCTATTTTCATTTGTTCTTTTCCAAACATAGTCAACAGCAATACTGAAGGAGTGGGAAGTGAAGGCACAGATAATGGGGGGCAGAGAAGGGAGAATGCCTTAGGGTGGGGTTCAAAAGTGACCAGACATATGAGAGAAAAAACACAAGCCTCCTAAGGCCCAATAGATATATATAGCTACACACACACATATATATGTATATAACCACACACACATATATATGTATATATACATATATATATATATATATATATAATGATTTAACTCCTCAAAACAAACCTCACAAAATGTCCACACTCCCTACAAAGTACAGTCCACAAAGTCAGACAGACAATCAAAAATGACGATACATCCGGTGAGCCAGAGCTATCAGCCCACAGCCAGGAAGGACAGCTGCTAGTCCTCATGGACATTGTTGAAGAAGAGGAAAGACAGCAGAGGTGTCTTAAAAGGACGAATTCTGTGTCCAGAGGTTCAGGAGCCACTCAGGAGTGAGGGGCTTACAAAGAGACGCTTCTGATGACAGTGCAGGATGTGAGTGACTCTGGATGAAGGTGCCACAGGTCTGTGGGTTTTGTGGTTATGCCAGAATCACAAAATGTCAGAGCTAGACACAACTTAAAAGCTTCCCATTTGCCCCTCTTATTCCTGTGAGAGCAGGCAGTTGGACCAGGAGAGAAATGGGTGATTTCCCAAAACCCCACATCCACATTGGAACCAGTCCTCATAATTCTCTATCACATGGCTGCCCTGTGACAGCCCTGGGCTGAAAAGGGCTGAGAGATGACTAATTCTATGCATTTGTCTCCAACCATAGTTTCTGTGATAAAACCAAGGTGTCACATCCTCTTCCTTCTCTCACATAGAATGGGGAGGTTTCCAGTAAGCCATCAAATAGAAAAAAGGTAGCAACAAATGTCACCATGGACCATGTGCTTGGTACCCAGTCATGTGATGCTTGATATGTAAGTGTTCTGTCGTTGGATTTCTAAAGTTCACTGAATTTGTCCAACATTTGCTCAGGAACAACATAGTGAGGCCACGGCTGTGGCTTTGAGCCACATAATGTCCTCTTAGTATTCACTGAGGGATGAAAATGCATCCCGTGCCCTCGTTGCTGCTGAAAGTGTGGTTCTTGACAACTTGAAGCAGCTCCCAAAGGACCACCTTGATTAGGCTACCCTCAGCCTCATCCTGTGAACAAACCCAAGCCATCCATGCTGGTCCTTCAGCTCATATCTCTTCCAGAAAACAGCCTGCTTCACCTGTCACACAGCCCTGAACAGTGTGTGTCTAGTCTTTCCAGAAAGTTATTTCCAAATTCTTAGTATATCTGACAGGGAAGGGGTTCCCACCTGGGGCAGTCAGCTCACCTCCATCTCCATCACTAGAAGCACCCAAGCCCGGATCACACAGACAAGGAGGTAAGTTTAGTTGAGTTTTACATCCTTTCTCTAGGGGCTGCTGCTGGCTGAGGCTCACCGCTGCTTCTTCATGTAGGACAGAAGAACAGACGGGAGTTACCTATGCCTTCTAAGTGGCCTTTCTCATCCATGGGGTCACAGAGGGAAAGGTACCACCAGCATGCCTCCTGGATTGTGGCATCTCAGTTGCTAACCACTCCCTGTGAGGCAGGAATCATTATCTCCACTATGCCTTTCTGCTGTTGCTTAGTTAGTTTTTGCTTTTGTTTTTTGTTTTGTTTTGTTTTGTTTTGTTTGCACTGCTGCTACTGAAATGCAGGGCCTTGCACAAGCCTTCTCCCTCAGCTCTCTTCGGTCTGTGTCTTCTGATTTTAATCAGAAAACTGAGGCTCCAGTAATTAGCCTCTGTTCAAGGTTTACACAGCTTGCTTGCTACTTGGATCCAGTGACATGGATCATTTTCTCTCTGAAGACAGCCTCCTCACCCATACTTGGAAAGGTTCTGGACTCTGGGAATTTGTAACTGAGAATATTCTTGACAAGCATCTGGGAGAAAGGCTGAGAAAGCAATATGCTAATAAGTAGAAGCCAACTAACATTTTTTTTCCCAAGCTCTATGTTGTAGCATATGTAAATTTTCACATGCAAACCATGGCAGGTCATCAGAGACCAGAACCAAAGGCTAGAATGCCTGTGAAAGTGTGTGTGTGTGTGTGTGTGTGTGTGTGTGTGTGTGTACCCACATACAGATATTGAGCAAATATGTGTGCCATGGTTTTATACATAAAAACATGAGTATGTGCCAATAGATCCATATAAGCATGTTTCAATAGATTAGAACTACTTACATAGATTTTTTTCATAGAAAACTAAGAGTTCCTATTTTTGTTTTTGAGATCTTCTCCCATAACCCATAAATGCGGTGACTTGCTACATTAACTTCTGTGTTTTCAAAACATTCTGTTACCCATGTGAAGTGCATGAAGTAGCAAATTCTGAGTTTGGATGAGCCAATCAGAAGGCTACAAAATGGAAAACTTACTCAAATGAGCTGTTACTTAGGTCTGCAGAGTTAGGTTCTCAGAACATCCTTATCTAGAGACTGCACATGTTAGGACTGGAAAACCAGACCTGTACTGTGAAGTCTGGGGATGACCTGGCAGGTCTGGAGTGAGGGGACCTTTCTTCAGTCCTGATGTGAGGCTTTTGGAACTACCAGTAGTCAACAGAGCCCAGAGCAGTTCACTTCCTGTGAGAAAATGATTCAGGTCCTTCTCTGTCAACGTACCCAGGCCTTGAGGAGAAGACTCAAGGCCAGCAAGCTGTGCACACCCAGAACAAACTGAGGAGATCTGTGGCACAGCTATGAGAACAGCCAGCTGTGGAATGAGCCAAGATATCTGTGAGGGGCTGAACAAGACTCTCAGCCACAAGCCTTGGAACTAGATTCCTGACACCCCTTAGCAGGAATGTTTTTGCTATTCTCTGCCTCAGCAAAGAGAGGGGCCTCATGTCTGTCCCCAGGTCTGCCACATACCATGGGCCTCCAGAACCCAGTACCCAGCTCCCAGCTGGCCCACAGCAGACACTGTACAAATAGCTACTGACTGAAAAAGGTACCTACCCCATGTTTCCTGTTCTGTCAAATAATTAAATTTCCAGGGCTACCGCAAAAGGCAACTGCCTCTTTCCCTAAGGACATGTGAGACTGTGGGTGCTGTCGGCAGATTACATTTCACCCACCAGATGCCAACTAGGAAGTGCAGCATTGCACACAAGGGTCTAGGTGACAAGGTCACGCAGTGACTTGGAGACACTGCACGCTGGTGGCAGTTACCAACAACTGACCACAGAGACCACAGCTGAGAACCAGAGATAGCCTAAAACCTCAGCTCAGTAAAGACACTGCCCTCCAGAAGCCCCTGAAGGTTCTAGAATTGCCCTCAGCATAGAGTCTATTTGTACCTGCCCCCAGAAGTGAGCATGTGCTCAGATGGGGTTTCTGTGCTGAACCCAGCAAACAAGGCATGAGCAGAGTTCCCTGAGCTCTGTCTCGCTATGCTAGGAAAGGAGGCCAATACCTGCAGGGTCAGTGGGCCCCTCCTTTCCTCCCTCAGTGCCCTGGACCACCTGTGTCCTGGTATTGTGAACAGAAACTCTCTTCACCCTGGAGGGTGATTCAGACTAATCAGGGTGGCCGGCACAGGTCCTTCTCCACACCAGCAAGAGGCTCCCCAAGGTCAGACTCCCTCTTCTTATCGGGACCTTGAGTCCTTTTCCCAGAGTCCCTATCACTCTAGACTGTAGGCTGGTGCCATCCTTCCTCCCACACCCCCAGACACAGGCACAGGCAGTGGCCCTCCTCTAAGGCCATCCTCTCTATCTTCACTCTAGAAATGGCCTGCTTTTGATGACCTTGTCTGGTAGCCTCTTGCCCTTCCTGAAAGCTGCCTGCCTGGTAGGAAAGTATTTGCAAGACTTCTCACTTGCAAAGCTGAGCCCCACCCCCACCCCTGCCAGATATGTCTTCTCTGGACAACAGGCAGCCTCCAACAGAGTCTTCAATCCCTGGGCTGTGTATTCTAGGGCTCAAGGGCAATGTGACCAGTCAGCAGCTCAGGGACGTTGGCCAAGAGCATCTTTCTAGGACATCTTGCATTCCTGGCAGAGAGTCAAGAGAGTGGTGTGAGGACACAGGCTGTGTGCTGTCACCACGGCCTTTAGACACTCCATCATCTGTGTCCCTGTCTGTAAACATGCACGAAGCCTGGATCAGCGCAGGCCGGGATCTAGATCTGCCTCGCAGTTATTGTCTGGGCTGTTGTACCAACTCTGCTGGGAGAACTGGCTGTCGTTCATGCTGAAGGGCAGACAGCACAAACCCTTCCCAGACCGAGAAGCCCATTAAAGTCTAAAGTGAAAACTACCGTTTGAAACAGTATCACTTACTCATTTAGTGATAGCCCTTGTACATTCCTTTAAGAAGTAACATTGACTCTGAACCCCAAGCAGCAAAGATTTAAGGATGTATTTGAACTGCAGTCAATTATTTTACATTTTAAATAAAGATCACATCCTAAGTATCCCACACTAAGATAAATGTCATCTCTGCTGTATCAGAACATCTGGATTGGGAGAAGAATCTAAAGGACTGAATGGAAATTTAGGATGGCATTGTTCCCATATCTGTCAAATCACCGGTTCACATAAGCAGGAACTCCTGTGGCCAGGACCTCCCTGGCCATACTTCCTTTTCTCCCAAGAAGGGCCTCTTGGATCATGCATTGACTAACAGCCAGACCCGTCTGCTGGTAGGAAATCAGATGTTTAAATTGTCTAAAGAAATGGTGTCCCTGCTCTCAAGCCTCAAGGGCCAATTCAGCAATGTACACATTCTCAGCAAAGGGCACTTGAGAAGGTCGACACTCCAGATCTCTTTCTGTGTGATGCTTTGGGCCTTGCCTCTGCCCTTGCTCCTGCCTATGCCCCAGCCCTCATCTAAGCAATCAGAAGTGTTGCTTCTTCCAGGAGCCCTCTCTGATCCTTCTCCATCTTGCTGCGTGAGTCCTATCACTCACCACATTGCCGAGCCCCCGTGGTACAGAGCCATAAGCTCCTGTGCAGCATGGACTTTCTTTCCCTGACTCACCAAGGCTCACTGTGCTGCTTTGCATATGGCAGGTGCTCATGAACACTCTAGGGGAGAATGAATAAAGAAACAGATTGTGGAGGAGGCTCCCTCCTCTTGCTTTTTAGGCCTGGGGTGCTCAGTGGCCAGATGGATCAGATTCTTCAAGAACACACACCCCTTCCCACAGAGACACATTTCCTCTCCCATAAGGAGTAGAAACAAAAGGAATTCTGCTCAGATTCATAGACCCCAAAATTCTCCAAGAGTGGACGGAGACAGTCAGGCTACAGCCTGTGACATATGACATAATGCGCTCTGCCACCCTCATCCATTCATACATTGCTGACCCAAGAACAGAGGCACAGCCCAAGTGGCCTCCTGAGTCTGGTCTATTTGCTCCCTTAAAGGAACTCAACCTTCCTTTAAAATCTCAGTGTAGCTGGAGATAGGCAAAGCTAAACAGAGGTAGGGACGGAAGCAGTAGGCAGTGGGGGATGGGACAGCATGGGGGCGGGTAGGCAGAGAACAGAAGGTAAGGGGAGGGTCCAGCTGGGATCTTGTCGTCTGTGGTTCTGTCCAGAAGAAACCTCTGCAACCCAGCCATGTGCTGAGAAGCTTGTGCAGTTGAGTAGCCAGGGGCACAATGAATCTTGCTTTCCTGGTGGCCAAGACCTCAGGTAGGTCACCTCACAGGCCCCAGACTCAGTATCTTCATCTTTAAAAAAGAAGTGACCTTTCCAGACCCCTCCATTTTCCTTCACATGTCTATGATTTGGATTATCTTTACAACTGAATAAAATTTCGTTGTGTATATGTATCACATTTTTCTTAGCCATTCATCTATTGGTGGGCACCTAGGCTGCTCCGTTTCCTCACTACTGTGGAGCATCGGTGAACACAATGAGTGAGCATGCCCACGGTGGCACATGGAACCCTTTGGGTAGATGCCCAGAAATGGGATAGGCAGGTTATATGAAAATTCTATTTTTATTTTTAAAAGAAACTCTCTATACTGACTTCAAAACTAAAAATATAATATTTAGTGAGATAACCTAGTCTCAGAAAGACAAAAGAAAAATCCCATCCTTTATCTCATATGTGGATCCTAGCTTCTAGTATCTATGTGTATGTACTAACTGGGTCAGGGGTGAGTGTGGGTCTAGACTATGAAAGCAGAATGAAAACCAAAGGCAGATGATGACGGGGTGGGGAAGCAATGGGATACCTGTGACATGAAGCACAAAGAAAGCTATTGGGGACTGCGGGGTGGGGGAGGGAAATCAACAAAAACAAAAGCTTAATGGAAGATTTTTCGAGAAAGGATGTGAGGTGGTTCTCGGAGGCCTCCCTGAGTGGTGATGGAGACTCCTGGCTCCCATGGTTTAGAAGAATTTGCACAGATCTTGAATCCTGCCCTGTACACTAGGGCCCCGGGATGTGCCCAGGGCCTGTGTGTGCACATTCTCCTCTCACAGGAACTCAGGGACCAAGAAAGGGGTGGGTGACCATTCCCAAACAGGGCGCTGCTGTAAGCCTGGAATGGCACACACTGACAGAGCAGCCAGCACAGCATGGGGCACCTAGGGGGTCCTTTGTTGCTCCCATTAAATCTTCAAGCATAGTCTCAGGTCCACAGAGGTGTTTGGATCTGTATAGACGTTTGTTCTCACCTCTGTCATTGCAGACTCTCTTCTTGGACCCACATGCTTGCCCTGCTACAATCTGCTGGGTGACTTTGGACAGTTCTGATGTACTCTCTAGGTCACTAGGCATTGCTCATAAAACACAGTGGTTGGTCTGCATGTCTAGATTCTGTGGGTGATAAGAATCTGTGGGGAGCTTTGGAAAGCACTAGCCTCCACCCCCATGGAGTGGAGACAGTTGGAAGCCTGGTACTGGAATCCCTGCCTATGCTGAATGGGGCCTGAGAGTGGAGCCTTTAGAGGCTTGGAGTTGGGAGGCAGGATGGGGGCCTCATTGGAATCTGTCTCATCCGAGGTTTGCAGTGACATTAAGGCAATTTAGAAAATTCCGGCCGCCGGTTGTGGTGGCACACGCCGGTAGGATTTGCTGAAGAAAATTCCGGCCTAGTAAGCTCCGGGGTCTCTTGGAGCTCTTAAGGGTCCTGTCTGCTCAAGTTCACAGATTGATGGTGATAGACGGAGAAAGAGAGTCAGAGACAGAAACAGACAGAGAGATAGAAACAGGAACATTGACAGAGACAGACACAGAGACAGAGAGGGCTGTGTACTAAGCTCTCTGTGTCCAAAGGATTTTACTTTGCTGACTGGCAACAGAAAGGTTATTTTGTTTCCCTGTAACCAGTGCCTAGCTGTGGTCTGCTAATCTCCCTTCTGTCCATATGTTCCATTCTCGAGAAAGTCTCAGTCCTTCTGGAAGATCACTGGACCAAGGACTGTAGGTGAAACAGTTAGTTAGACTCTTATAGGCTCCATTTCCCCAAGTCTCTAGAAAACGAATCATTTTCCAGGCCCCATTCAGCATAGGCAAGGATTCCGGTGTCAGGCTCCCAACTTTCCATGCTCATATGAGCCTACACAATGCATACAAACTATGCACAAATACACACAAAGCTCACATATTCAGAGGCCCAAAACCAGACAGTCAATCTCCCTGCAGCTCCCAGAGCCAGGAGGCTGGAAGAGTGGAGCCCTTAGAGGCTTGGAGTGGGTGGAACTGGTAGGAATTTTGGAATCAGAACCCTGCTGGGGAGGCTAAACTACACACACTTCATGCAAGTCACTGTACCCAAGGCTTGGTTTCCTCATCTACAAACACCTACACATGGGGACCGCCAGCTCCTTCTGAGAATTGTTAGGTCACCTGCGAGCCTATTTTTTAAATAGTGAAACTTCCGGTGTCACCTATGCCACCATTTTCCGATTCTCTTGAAAGCAGCACCTGTACAGTTTCTAGTGACTAACCGAAGTTTCTTCACACTCTTGCTCTGTGCAGATGCAAATGAGGCAACATCTGGAGAGCCCGTTCCTCCTGCCAGGTTACAAGTGAGTCAGAGAAGATATGAAAAATCCCCAGGGTCCAAGTGCCCAGCCTTGGGTTTTGTGATGGCTGGGGAAACCCAAAGGTGAAGAATGCCCTAGAGGGTGACAGGATGTCCTAGGCCAGGAGATTGGGGTGAAAGGTCCAAGGACCCTGACTAAGTGTTGTGTACATTTGTGTCTGCCTCTGCTGTGGGATGTGCGAGCATGTGTCCATCCTATGTGGGACACCTCGCTATACAGAGAACTTCCCCTTCAGGAGCTGGCAATGGTTGTTATCGGGCTTCGTCACCCACTTGAAACCCAAGCAATAAAAATGGAAAGATGTGTTTGTTATTCTGCCTGCTTTTCCACCTAGCCCATTAGATCACAGAAAGGGCTTGTGGGTGGCTGGAAAGAGTGTAGGTGGTCATGCCTAGTGGACACCCCACATCTCTGCCACGTTCACCATCTGCCTCACCCTTTAGCCTCCCAAACCTGTCCACATATATTGTCCTTTTAATCCTTAGCATATGTTTTGGTAGACAATAAAAGTTTAAAAGTCAAAGATCGCTGAAACTGGAGACTGCCCCCCACTTCCAACCTTCCTTATTTGGGGGTCACTCTAACTTCAAAGTGGGGGTGACTAGTGTAAGACCACACAGCTCACCAGGACATTTGTCCCCATTTCTCCATGGACTTCTTCTTATGAGAATAAAATTTTCCAGGCACTGGAGGAATATATCAGGGAGCCTGTCTTAGGTCAGAGTCCAGGACATTCCTCCCTTCTCTGAAGGGAGCATGAAAGGAAGACAGTGGAGCACTGGGAGGTCAGAAGAGCATCCCAGGGGACCATGGAGATGGCTCAGCTTGTCATAAGTCAGGGGATCTGAGTTCAGTCCTCAAAATTCATGATGGAAGGAGAGAGCACCACCTCCTGCAGGCTGACCTCTGACCTCCATGAGTGCACTGTGGCATGCATCATGCATGTGTACACACATGCACACACACAAAATCAGATGCACACACAAGGAAAAACAATAATATAGTAATATTTTAGGATTTAAAACCAAACCAAAAGCAGCCTCAAAAAAGGAAGCTCCATACAGAGAAACTCAGATATTTAAGAGTTCCACAGGTTCAAGGGTGACAGCAGTGAGGCACTTCCAGACACTCTGAAAGGCCAAGGAGATATGCAAAGGTTGCTCAGGCATAGGCCCCGAATGCCATTCTTCATGAAAGGGACAGATGAGTTGGGATTCCCTTAGCCCGAGTGTGGACTGTCATTCATAATACACTCGTGTCTGAACACTTGGCTGCCAGCAAGTGGAACTATCTGGTGGAGGCTTTAGGAAGTGGAGTTCCCCTAGAAGAAGTGGGTCACTAGGAAGTAGCCCTGGTCTTAATAGCCTGGCCTCTCTCTCTTGCTGCCTTCTGCTTCCTGATTTGATGAGGTGTGAGCAAGCAGCTACCATACACTCCCACTCCCATGAAGCCACCACATCTCTCCTGCCACGGTGGGCAGTATCCTCTCAGGCCATGAGGTAAAATAAACCACCCACCCATTGGTTGTCTCTGTCAGCTGTTTGGCCTTAACAAGTAGTGACTAACGGGGAGAGAGCAGCATCTTTCAAAGGACGTTCAGAAGAGGGAGCAGGAGCCAAGGAGGGATACATTCTGGACCCTTCCCCATGACCTGTTCTTAGCATGGCCTCAGTGTACCCACACGACCAGAGAGAGAGAAAGAGA
Source organism: Sigmodon hispidus (assembly GCA_004025045.1). Classification (NCBI taxonomy): domain Eukaryota; kingdom Metazoa; phylum Chordata; class Mammalia; order Rodentia; family Cricetidae; genus Sigmodon; species Sigmodon hispidus. The sequence goes on along the minus strand of PVIH01010165.1, from coordinate 59,688 downwards.
GAGAGAGAGAGAGAGAGAGATCTTCCCTACTCCTGAGATGCCAAGGCTTGCCTAGAAACCCAAGCTAGTGACATGGAGCCGAGGCTGTCATCCCATGGCCTTGCTCACTAGGCCCACTGTCCTTTCTTTAAAACAGCCCTCACTCAGCTCATCACCTTCCATTTGTTCCCCCACCCCTGTAACAGTGTCCTGACCCTCTCTGCTCCATGCACCTGACTCCCCAAGTCACAGGATGTGTTCCCAGTCTATGCTAACCTCTGGGCTTGCCACCCATCCCTCCCCACCTGCGGAACATCACACTCTCTGGGATCTTCTCCTGCCCTTCTGGCATCCTGTCTCAGCCCTCCCAGGTTTCCTCCCTTGACTGTGTCTCTCTGCATAGATGCTCTCTGAGGGACTGGCCCTAGGCTGATTCATTCCTACTGAGCATTTTGACTACTCAGGGGAGGCATTTGCCTCCTCACTGTGACTCTCAGTCCCCATTCTGACCCTGAGAATTGCTACTACACAGGCAAGTATCAGCATGCTGTTGTGAAACCTATATGACAAAAGCCCCCCCCAGCCTCCTACCCACATTTTCTCCCATTGGTCAATGACACCACTGTCCACCAATTTCCAACTGTAGAAACCGAGCCTTATCCTACCGCACCCAACTCCAGCTTTCCCACACTCAATTATCACCAATGTAAGACGTGCCTCTTAAATTCTTTTCCTTTCTTCCCCATCTCTACGACTGCTACCCTAATTCATGTCCTCATTAACATCCTTGACAAAGGACCAAGGGACCCAAGTGAAATTATGGTGAGAAGATGTATGACCTTCACCATGACCCATCACAACACAAGCATTTGCCTAATTCAGAGACAATATGCTCCCCCTACATCCCAGTTCTAGGAAGAATAAGATGAGCTGTGAGATGAACCGCTGTGAGAGCAGAACATGTGCACACTGCAAAGGTACACCACACTTCTTCTGGCCAGCCTACCTCACTGCTCTCTTTTATGCATATTCCCTGATACCAGCTTCTCTATTGTTCCCTTGGATTTGGATTTGCTGTTTGGAATACCTACTCTCTTGTCTTGGCCTGAGTCTACCTGAAATGGCACCTCCCCATGAAGCCTTCTAGACTGACTCTTTCTCTGGGGGTTCACTGTGAATCCCTCCATGCTAAGCTATGTCAGGGTCCTATGGCAGCCTGTCCTGGGCTCTCACTTACCACTCAGTCTTCTATCCATATCCTATTCATTGCTATATGCTGAGAACTTCTTGGCTCACGTGAATGGAGTAAGCAGGTGACAAATGCATGTTCTGCTCAGCCTAACATACTTCTCTACCAGGAATGTTAGGCTCCAGCAAGGAGCTATGTGACTATCTGGAGCAGATGACATAGCCTTGCTGTCCCTGGTGGCCTCCTTTAAGAGTGAGATTATATGACATTTCTGCATGTGAGAACTGCCTTCCAAGGAGAGCAGCCCTGAGTGAATGAAAGGCCTTTTGTTGTGCTTAGAATCAGAGCCAGGGAGAATTTGGATATGCATGCCAACTAACCTGTAGGGAGGGTGCAGGGGATGGATGAGAGAGAAACTGGCCACTGATGGGCCGGTGCTGGAGACCACAGAGGTGGCAGAGGCAACAAAGGAAGAAATTTCCAGGGACGGATGTTCAGTTTGAAGTTCTCTGCACTATTGATAGGAGAGTCTATAGAAAGGGCAGAGGGGAGAAAAAGTGAGAAAGTGGGGGACTGAAATGTAATGGGGACATCTGGAACCTTGATCATTGTGACACCCATCTCTCCTGTAAACTTTTCATCAAGTCTGTTTGTAATGATAGACCATGTATAATCTAGAAGGTTTTCTGGAAGAGGCTCAAGTGGGGCTTTTGGACTTTAGGGGCAGACCCAGGACTTCTTGAGAAGGACTTGGAGCTTTTCAAAGACAGAGGCAGAGGGTTTGGAGCAAGTTTATATAGGAGTCTCACCAGGAATTCATGGGAGCCTGAAGCCAACACACACCTGGGCTCACAAAGCCCACGCATGTGTGCAGCTTTGGAGAGACTGGGAGAACAGAACCACCGAATGTCTGCTTCCTGCCTTGTCTCCACCTCTACTAGGATGTCAGTGGCGAGGGAGCCAAGCACAGGTGTTAAGTCCTTTATCTTGTGGAGGTGCAAAGTAGGGGTGAAAGTGTGGAAGTGCTATTATAGTCCAAGAAGCATTACACAGCTCCAGGATGACACAAATGCACACGTACTGTGGTTGTATATCTTCCTTGGGGGTGGGCAGGGCAGGCTTTCCCCAGGTTCTTCAGAACTCACCAGCTGGTGCAGAGATCACCAGAGGTCACCAAACAGTGTTCCCCTCCCAGCTGCTTAGTTCTGGTTGTGTTGTCCACAGATTACAGCTGGCCTCGCTAGCCACTCTGCATTCCCACTTCACACCCCAGCACTGCTAACCTCCAAGGCTTCACAAGAACCTGGGGTTAAATCTCTTCGAGAAACAGCCTGCCTGAATAGCCACTTTTCTGTCTCCATTATCTTTGACTATGGCATCTAGTCACATCAGCTCTAAGATCTCAGTGAAGTGCCAAGTTTACTCAAGGCAGGCCTGGGACCATCTTCAAAAAGGAATGCATCAGAAAAAAACATTGTACGCCAGACTTTGCAGCCAAGGGTATGGTTAAGACCTTACCTAGCCATGCTAACATACATGGTACACACATCAGCAATGTCCTCTGTACCTCTCTGTACACTGTCACAGTCACAGTTCCAGATAGAGTCAGATCAGTATGCCCTTCTAACAAATGTAATAACAGAAAAAACAGAATCTCTCTCTCTCTTCCTCCCTCTCTCTCCCTTTCTGGAATTGGAAGTCCCAGAAGAATCAAATCAAATGTCTTTATATCATTAATGCCTATCATTTATATAAATTTAATTATTAGTCAATTAATGCAAAAAAGTTTGAGTGACATGATGCTCCTCACCATCTTGCTCCCAGAAATACATCCATTTCTCAGTGTAAATTCAATGAAAAGAGAAAGAGAATACAAATATTTCCTTCTCTCTTGTCCACCAGTGATTTGTGACACCCCCACCACCAACACCTACCCCACTCCACCCCTTTTAGAGTCATCTTACCTCTTCTGCAGTAAAACAGGAGTTGGGCTGGTTATGGTGATGGTCAAACATTGGTAGAATAGACTGAAAAATGGAGACAGGAAGATCACCAGTTTGAGGCTAGCCTGGGCTACACCTGCTGGCTCAAGGGGTCAAGATGCTTAACCCAACTCTGACAGCCCGTGTTCAGTCTCTAGGACTGTGAAGTAGATACCAGTGCCTCCTCCAATCAGAACACAGCCGGGCTGCCCTGCCTGCTGTGTGGATAAGCCGCCAAACATTTCTTGTAGCAAATGGGTTTAAGTGCTAAAGGAATAGTGTAGAAAATCCATTTCCCCTTAACTAATAGATACAATATTTAAAGATAGCGAAATTACTTTTCTTTTTAAAAATTCTTTACTTCTGACTACTCGCTAAAACAGCATCTCTCGGGCATTGGTTGGGATCCAGGACCCTAACCCTGTGCCGAGCTTTCTTCTCATCTTTCTAATTCTCTCTCACCTACCTCTGCACCAGAAACATGCTGCATCCCTGGGCACGTGGGCTAATTCTAGTGACCCAGGATCGTTCTGTAGTTTCCCTAAGGGAAGTATGTAGGTAAACTCATTTGTGTGTCCAGGATCCACAGCTGGTCCAGAGGAGCTTCTACAGAGCTTCACCATGTACTTCCACGTCTAATGTGCCTTTCCACACTGGCCTGCCACCGTCCCTAACAGGCTCCAGCTTAGGACCTATGGCCTTCCTTCAGACCTACTGGCTTCTAGAGAGGCTGGCAGAGGCCTTTGATGTTTAAGGCACCTGATTCTTACCAGAGAGATCTGGGCACAGTGTGGACCATCACATGACTGCCTGGAACCAAGCTCAGCAATAGAGACCCAGGGAGCCAGAATGGACAGGGCTGTGCTCAGTGAGGCCGCTCAATAGGGTGGAAATGGGGGGGGGCAGGGGGAGGCTTATAATCAGCACCAAATATTCTCGTCAGAAAACAAGAGTTCTCTGGAGGGGTGGGGGATCTGCCCATTGCATGGCTCTGAGGTTAAATTCAAATTTATGGACAGGATAGATTGTGCAAGCAGGGGTGAGTGTGCCTTTTGGCTTCATTTCAGCAACTAGTCATTAGAAGCAGCTAAGCCATTTACTGAATTTACAGTCTACAACATTCCAGGCATTCTGCTAAGCACTTGGTGCACATATTTGAACCAATCACTTTTGTAGTGAGATTCGGGTGTTATTTAGGGAGTCTTAGTAGCTTCTGAGAATCAGGACCCCCACAGGCCATGGCCAGAATTGATTGGGACCTGGAGGACATCAAGTTCAGCCTATTTTGTTCCTGCCTTCAATGGGGAGGGGATCAGAACCCCAGCATGGGACAGTTCCCCTCTCCAAGAATTATCTTAAGGTTCAGTTTGTAGCATGAGTGTTCATATACCCCTCAAAAAATATTAATCCTTTGTATGATTTTAAAGAACCTGGTGTAACCAAAGAAGTAACAGACCTATTTGATAAAAATTTTAAATCACTGAAGAAAGAAATTGAAGAGGATATCAGAAAATGGAAAGCTCCCCATGTTCCTGAATTGGTAGGATCAACATAGTAAAAATGGCAATTCTACCAAAGGCAATCTACAGATTCAATGCACTGCCCATCAAAATCCCAACACAATATTTTTTGGATCTTAAAAGAACAATACTCGGGGCTGGAGAGATGGCTCAGCGGTTAAGAGCACCGTCTGCTCTTCCAGAGGACCGGGGTTCGATTCCCAGCACCCACATGGCAGCTAACAACTGTCTGTAGTTCCAGTTCCAGGCAAACACCAAGGCAAATAAATAAATAAATAAATAAAGGTTTTTAAAAAAAGAACAATACTCAATTTCATTTGGAATAACAGGAAAGCCAGGATTGCCAAAACAATTTTACTCAACAATAGAACCTCAGGAGGTATCACCATCCCTGACTTCAAGTTATACTATAGAGCTACAGTAATAAAAACAGCCTGGTACTGGCATAAAAACAAACTTGTGGATCAATGGAATAGAATTGAGGATCCAGACATTAACCCAAAAACCTATGAACACCTGATCTTTGACAAAGAGGCCCAAAACATTCAATGGAAAAAAGATAGTATATTTAACAAATGGTGTTGTCATAGCTGGATGGAAGTGTGTAGAAAAATGCAAATAGATTCAAGCCTGTCACCCTGCACAAAACTCAAGTCCAAGTGGATCAAAGACCTCAACATAAACCCAACCACTTTGAACTTGATAGAAAAGAAAGTGGGAAATACATTTCTACGAATTGGCACAGGCGACCACTTCCTAAATATAACACCAGTGGCACAGACACTAAGACCAACAATCAATAAGTGGGATCTCCTGAAGCTGGGAAGCTTCTGCAAAGCCAAGGACACTGTCAATAGGACAAAACGACAGCCTACAGAATGGGAAAAGATTTTCACCAACCCTACAAGTGATAGAAGACTGATCTCTAAGATATATAAAGAGCTCAAGAATCTAGAGCCCAAAACCTTGAATAACCCAATCAAAAAATGGGGTTCAGATCTAAAAAGGGAATTCTCAGCAGAGGAACTATGAATGGCTGAAAGGCACCTGAAAAAGTGCTCATCATCTTTAGCCATCAGAGAAATGCAAATCAAAACAACTTTGAGATACCACCTAACACCTGCTAGATTGGCTAAGATAAAAGGCACAGATGACAGCCTATGTTGGAGAGGATGCAGATCAAGGGGAACACTACTCCATTGTTGGTGGGAGTATAAGCTTGTTCAGCCACTTTGGAATGCAGTATGGCGGTTTCTCAGAAAATTGAGAATCAATCTCCCCAAGGTCCCAGCAATACCACTTCTGGGTGTATACCCTAAAGATGCACATTCACACTCCAGCAAGAACCTGGAAACAACCTAGATGTCCCTCAATTGAAGAATGGATTAACAAACTGTGGTACATCTACACAATGGAATACTACTCAGCAGTAAGAAAATGATATCCTAAAATTTGCAAGCAAATGGATGGATTTGGAGAATATCCTCCTGAGCGAGGTATCACAAACTCAGAAAGATAAGCAGGGGATGTACTCACTCATTAGTGGTCTCTAAACAAACAAACAAGAAAAAAGGCAAGCATGCCCAAGCTGCAAACCACAACCACTGAACAGCTTGGGATCAGAAACACCCTGGACTGACCCTTCAGATCCCACTCCACCTATAGGAACACCTGACTCACTCTTGAGGGAGGGGTGACAAAACTGGATTTGCCAGGAGTAGAGACTGAACTAAGCATTATTGGGTCAGTGGGACCATGGGACTTTCTGCTGCCTGCCCAGGGCGGGGATGGGGAGTTGTGGAGAAGAAAAAATGACCTGATATGTCGGGAGGGGGAAGGGACCTTGAATAAGGATATACAAGGATAGAAAAAAAAATTCAGAGAGAAAGCTGAACACAAAGTAATTTTATGTGTAGCAAACTTATTTGCATTATCACCCTTGATAAGTCATGCTTATGATTTTTATTTTCTTTATAGTTATTGTTAGCTTATCAGCATTTTAAATTCATTTTACTGTTTTTCTTGATAAATAATAAATAAACAAACAAACAAACAAACAAATAAATAAAAAGAAAAAAATGGCAAGTAACAGACAAGGCAACTTGAGGCCATGGGAGAAAAAGAACAATTTGTGCAAATGTAACTAGAGGGTTTACCTATCTTGAGAAAATATGAAAAAGTATGTTTTCTAAGTAAGAACTGCAGTACACTTGGTAAACATCAAAAAAAAGCTAATAAAATATTTAAAACATTAGAAAAAAAACCTGGTGTATACCACTCAATGCTTTTGAAATATAGACTACTCAGGATGGTTGCAAGATAGCTTTCTTTGATTATCTTTCATGTCACATCTTTAACAAGAATTCCAGATGTATTTACCCAGTACTCTGAGAATGGTTATAGATGTCTATAGTCAGTCCATTAAGACCCAAGTATTGTCTTAGTTTTTACAGGACCCCACAGAGATGCTACCACTCACAAGTCAGCAGAAAGCAACCTTATGAAAAACTGCTCCCCTCTCCTGATTAGTTTTGTCCTTTGAGGGTTATAATTATCATTCTGATAGGGTAGTTTTAAGTTAAATTTGGGTTGAAGGTAGAATGTAGCATAAATTCCAATTATAATGAAAGAGACTCAGAGCCAGATATCGAAGAAAGGACGAAATATCAGAGAGAGGAAACACCACAGTCAGATCTCATCCAGCTGTCTTCCAGCTTCCTCAGCTTCACTCCTGGTTGCTTCTACCTCACTGCTATTTTTTTACTCCTGCCTTAAATACCCTTCTCACCTGCTGTATCCCATCCAGGTTAGGATTAAAGTTAGGAGCTACTCTATTTGGTAGTCAGCCTTGAACTCACAGAAACACAGAAACTCTGTCTCTGGAGTTATGGGATTAAGGGTGCAGGTTACCACTCCCAGGCTTTCCCTGTGCTGGGATTAAAGGTGTGTATCATTGAAGCCCAGCTCTTTGGCCTTGTACTTAAAGATCAAGAACTTCTTGAGCTATGTCTGCCTAGTTTTTGAATGTGGGTTGATCTCTTGATATTCCAGGTTTTATTAAATATGTAACAACAGAACAATAATATAGACTTAGGAATTCCTTTTAAAGAAGAGAAAAGAAAATAGATAGAAAAGACATAGGTAGATTATTGTATCTACCACTAAACAATTATTAGCCAAATAAGAGCCAAAGACAGTTTACACTGATATAGATACTTGTATATTGATACAAATGTGAAATTATTTTACATGTCTGAGATAATTCATATGTTGATACAAATTTAAATCTGAAATTGTTTTATATGTCTAAGGTAATTTGTATATTGATGCAAAATTGAATCTGTAATTGTCATATTTTGCACATGCCTCTATCTGTTTAAAATATTCTGCACATTAATTCATATTAAGCATATTGTTGTCATTCCTACTATATAATTTCTACCTCTGTTTAATTATACTAGTCATAATATATAATTGTATTAGCCATAATATATACATAAGATGTTTTGTATACCTTTGTTTAGGTATTTTGTATAATAATCTATATTTAGGATAATGTCATTTTGTACAATATGTGTACCTTTGTTTAATGTTTATATGATCATCATACCTGAAGTCATTATTCAGAAACTGTATACCCATGTATAGATTGCCTATTTTTACAATGTAAGCTTTAGTCTTTAGGATGATAAGAATTGCAGATAACTGTTATTTAAGTTTGCCATGTAATAGTCATGTTGTTTAGGTTTCCCAGATATATGCTAGAATATATCAGACAAACAGGAGTCTTCAACCACTTCATAGACATGAAGAATATGGCATTTAACATTTTGTTATTCAGAATTCAGCCATGAGAGACACGGCAACTCCTGTTCTTTTCCCAAGATAGTGTTATGCATCAAGGACATTCCACAAGGAGTTTGTCTTCCTTGGTAAACAATGGCCTATTGGGCAAAGAACGACCCTTGCCTTGACTGCTATCAATTTGCATGCTGTCCAGTCCAGACAAGCAGGAAGAAGGATAAAGACTGCTGAACCTGCCTAGACAGGATGAGACTGTTTCTCCAAAATGCCCTGCTTCTGAAGAGATTTGTCAGATATCATGGGCCTGTAGCCAAAATGGTGGATGTTCCAACTGTGCAAAAAAGCCATGGGTGACTGTCCAGATAGCTGACTGTAGCTGTCCTCTCCTAAATCTTGGAAGCTACTCTGTTGTGCTTCCAACTTTCAAGTAATATATTTTCCCTCTCAGATCTTGATGGAGTTGAAGACTAGATAGTTAAGGTTACTACCATCTTATATCTTAGCAAAGAACATTCAGGTGTTGGATTTTTATTAGTTAAGATAAACAGCCTTGAAATAATTCCTGTTCATTGCCGCTTACCAATATTCTAGACATTAAGATATACCTCATGTTTGTTGTTTGTCAGTTGTAGTTGACCTTGTTTATGTTCTTGCCTTTCCCTCCCCCAGACATTACGTTGTAATGATTCCTATTGTATATAGTCTTATACTTTTTTTTAGAACATTTTTAGTTAGACAAAAGGGGGAGATGTAGTGGGATTCAGGCATTATTTAGGGAGCCTTTGTAGCTCTTGAGAATCAGGACCCCTACAGGGCATGGCCAGAATCAATTGGGACCCAGGAGACACTGAGTTCCACCCATTTTGTTCCTGCATTTGAGGGGAGTGGATCAGAAGCCCGGTATGGGACAGTTCCTCTCTCCAAGAATTGTCTTAAGGTTCATATATCCCTCAATAAATAGTAATCCTTTATATGATATATTGCAAGTAAATATTCTGCAATAGGTGTCCTTTTCCATTTTCTTCTGCTTTATCGTTAGTTAACATGTGATAGAACTGGGTAACTGATAAGGATTACCTAGTGAGTACAGGCAAACTCAAGTCTGAAGAGCTCCATGTAATCCCCACTGCTTCATACTGGGTGGTCACCATCCACACACACACCCCCAGTTTCCCCCATACCTTTTCCTCCCAGCAGCACCTCCAGAATTTGTTTCCCCATGGGTTCCCACAAAGAACAACTGATACCAGCATGAGCCATCAATGCACACAACCCAAACTTGAGAGGGACTGGTTCAGATCTCAGACTCCTTCCAGCTGTGTGTCTTCCACAGGGCTGTGTGTGGTTTTACATCTGAAAACCTTATTTGGTCTCTGCATCAACAAAAAGTTTAAAAAAAAAAAAAACTGTGTTGGGTGTTTGTCTTCCACAAATTCTCTCGTGTATGTTTCCTCATGTTGTTAATCGTCTTACACAAATTCTTGACTACATGTTGATAATGCTTGCATATATATATATATATATATATACATACATGCACACACACACACACACACACACACACACACACCGCTGTTTATGAGGATTTAATTAAACAACATTGTTGCAGAATATTTGTTTACATTGTAAAGATGTGTTTCTGCCAAGGAACCTTCTGATTGGTTTAATAAAGAGCTAAAAGGCCAATAGCTAGTCCAGAGAGAATAGGCAGGACTTCTGGGTGGAGAGAAAGGGAAACTGGGAAGAGGAGTCCAGGCATGATTCTGCCAGCAGACTTGAAGCAAGTCAGGATGTGTTGTACTAAGAGGAGGTAACAGAGCCAAGCCACATGGCAGAACACAGATGAAAAAAATGCAGGTTAATTAAGTTATAAAAGCCAGTTGGAAAAAACCTAAGTTAAGGTCAAGCTTTCGAAATTAATAATAAGTCTCCAGGTCATTATTTGTGGGCTGGTGGTCCAAAGATAGTCGGACAAGAAAGCTTGCTACACAATATATGCAAAAACAAAACACTGAAGCTCATACCCAAAGCCTTTGTGTGAGTTATTAGGGGTGGTAGTGCCATTTTATTTTGTTTACTAGTAAGACAAAGAATCATGCAGTGGATTTTGGGAACAATACTCATATGAAGGTGAATTTTTTGAAGTGCTAGTGTTTACAGGGCTTAGCTTGAATGTGAGATAAAGAAGCCAGCAGCCTCCATCCCTGTGCTGTAGGATAACCAAGCAGCAGCACCACCAGGAGGTAATGGCAGAGGTTCAGAGCCAGGGAGTCACCCTGCTGCAGGCCTTTCCTAAACTTCAGACTGATCCCGAAGTTTGCAACATTTATCCTCCCAAGAGTTTAAAGACATTGCAGATAGTAATAATAATAATAATAAAGGCATTGAATGGCAGATGAAGATTTTTAAAGTTTATTTTTATGCTATGCCTATGAGCATTTTGCCTTCATTTTTCCCTGTTGTCAGTAGAACAGCATTTGTTCCGGGTGCCTTGGAAGGTCAGAAGTGGGTGTTGGATCCCCTGGAACTGGAGTTACATACAGTTGCCAGCAGCCATGTGGGTGCTGGACATAGAACCTGGGTCCTGTAGAAGAGGACTGAGCCATCTTTCCAGCCTAAACATTTTTAATAAGAAAAAATAGTGCTGATTTTAATAAGCAAAATAGTATCTATGTTGTAGTTGCTTTCCCGGTGGTTTCATACCTTGATATTTCCCAGCCCAGCCCACTGTTCTGCTTCCCAAAGGTACACAGACTCAGCTTCTCTTGCAGACTCACTGGCTCCAGTCCTTCTGAGCCCCAGTCTTGGGGAGGGGTAGGTAGCCATGCAACAAGGTGATACCTGAATGGGGAGGCAAAGAAAGGGTACCCTGTGGTCTCTTCCCTGGGTGGGCAGGATGGAAGCAAGAGGAGTTTCTGAGAAAGGCTAGGCATCTGAGGTCAAGTCTAAGACCGCTTCAGGATGATGCATCAGAGGACAATGTGCTGAGAGGGTGCTCCAGAAAGCTTCAGGGCATCTTGTAGAACCTTTGACTGAGCAATGATGCAAGCCAGAAACAGCAGGACAAGAGTCACACTAAAGGACTAGGTTGCAGTGTCTTCCATCCCACAGAGGCTGTTTTCTCTTTCTGCAAGCTGGAGCACATAAACCTAGAAGAAATCAGGCTGTGCTGCTGGAGGTAAATGCATCAGTGGGGGCATATTCAGACAGAGAAACAGAGAAAACTGAAATGCACACTGCTGAGTGGGAAAAACCAGTTCAAAAAGGCTACAATAGCCTCTGCCTTCACTCCAGAAGAAACGATAGAATATGAATTAAAAAGACAACTATCCATAATAACAATGAGAATAGGAGAACCCGGCAATGTGTAAGAGTGATCTGTGTACCTTCAGAAACCTCAGGTGGGTGAGAGGAAGTAGACTGACATTCTAGAGACATTGAAATCAAAGTTGAGAAGGAGAGAAATGGCCAAGAAGCCAGCAGAGTGACTCTCGAAGCCTCAGAAAGACACCAGGAGCCTCAGAAAGTGAGAAAACAGGGTAGTAGCTAGCCGGAGGATCCATGCAGGAGGAGCACCAACAAAGAGCAATGTCATAACTGAGTCTGCACCGAGGGACGCTGCTCCTGCCCCGCCAGAGCGGTGGGTAGAAGAGAGGCTTGCTTGGTGCACCACAGAGCTGGAATGACTTTGGATTTGGAGTGACCAACAATATACTAATCATTATATAATAATGATGATGATAAGTGGTCACAATGTTTTTATTCTGGAAGTGAAAGCTGACATCCCTCACTGTAGAGCTGGACTTGTGCCTCCAGGAAGACAAAAGCTAAGACTGCAGATGGGAAAGTGAACCAGCCAGGAGAAAACATCTACAGATGGCAACCCTCGGAGAGCCTTCCAAAGCATGGCTGGGAACAAAAAAGATGGATGAAAGTGGGCCCCCCCGCAACATCCCTCACTGTAGAGCTGGACTTGTGCCTCCAGGAAGACAAAAGCTAAGACTGCAGATGGGAAGGTGAACCAGCCAGGAGAAAACATCTACAGATAGATGTCAACCCTCGGAGAACCTTCCAAAGCATGGCTGAGAACAAAAAAGATTGATGAAAGTGAGCCGCCCGCCCCCCCCCCCCCCCCCCCCCCCCCCCCCCCGTGAAAAAGAATGGATGAAGGTGCGCCCCGTGTGCCGACAGGAGCTTCTAATTAATATTTAAGGAACTCCTCCCTGTACAGCAAGGATTGCTTCCCTTCTGAAGGAAGTCTTAGAGTGAAGAATGGGATCAGACACATAAACAAACACAAACAAGGGGAATGAAGAAGCATAAGAAAACCCCACAGAAACTTCCAAAATTTTTAAGTTTATCTTCTTAACTTTTATAACTTCTTTTATGCTTTTTTAAGTTATCATACTGTGTGGTTATGTTTATGAGTGTTTTGTGTACAAGTTTGTCTGTGCACCACATGTGTGCCTAGTGCCTGTGCAGGCCAGAAGACAGCCTTGGGTCCTCTAGTACTGGAGTGGCAGGTAGCTGTCAGCTGCCATGTGGGTGCTTGGAACCAAAGCCAGGTCCTCTGGAAGTGCTCTTAACCACTGCATCATTCCTCCAGCCCCCCTATCAAAAACGTATAAATTATATTCTCAGACAAAAAGGAGAGACATCAGGTCTGTAAAATAGGACCATGATTCTAAACAATGAGTAGTTTTTAAAAGAGCTTTTAAAAGCTAAAGTCTTTAAAAAGTTAAACTTAAGCAAAAATTAAAATTCACCAGAAAGTTTGGAAGGTGTGTTCATAAAGTGCTCAGAAAACTAGAGAGAGCACAAAGAGAAGGGGAGGAGGCAGAGATAGAGCCTCACTACCTAAGTAATCAAAATCTTCTGAGAGAAAGAGGAGGTATGATTTTAAAGGAAATGGTAACAGTTCTCAGAACCAGCAGCCACGATCTTCAGACTTCAGTGGCCCATGAAGTACTTGTCACATCGTTATTGTCAGTACATGCAGATGCGGTCAGAGGGACATAGCACATGGTTCCTACAGACACAAAGCCAGAGCAGGACACTTTGTCATGGAAGGCTCTTAGATGGTTGGGAAAGATGGAGAGGTCATATACAAAGGGTGAAGCCTCATTCTGACATGAGACTGGCCAAGTAGAAAGAGAGGGAAAGATAATGAGGACATGCCTCGATGAGCTAAAGGAAAATGACCTGTGGCCTAGAATGTTAGTGTCAAGGTAGACTGGAACCATTTCAACTATGAGTGCAGGCTGCCTGGGTGGTCTGTCTCTGAATCCATACTGTCTGAGAAGGCAGATGATGTGTCTCTTGGAGACTGGAGACCGCCGCTGCTCTCTGGAAGACAGAATGCACAAGTGAGCTGTAGACAGCACTTCTACAAGATGGGGATTGATGGCCATAATTACTAGGGTCTGCTACAACCATGTTGTTTCTGAAGAGCCAAGATGATAGATGTATGAACCAGTCCATCAGCAAAGAGGTACTCATCCCATAGTCCCAAAAAGATATCTTTAACCAACACTTAGATTTCACCCTGTGGCTGAAGTGGTCCAGAGAGCTTTGGGAGGGGCAGAGTGCAGAGCAGTGAGCTGAGGAAGATGGAGAATTTCCAGAGATAAACTACAAGGATTCATTAAAACACTTAAATATTCCACAGACCTATGAGTCTACAAAACAATTCATTTTCTGTGATACCCTCATGTTTCGAGGGCTCTATAATTGTCCTGCATAGACCCACATGACCTCAGAATGTGTCACCATTTTGCAGCCTCCTAACTGGCCTCCCTGCTCCAGGCTCACCTCCGTCCTGTCATTTACCACCTGGCTAACATGACGATCTTTCCAAAACTCAAATCTTACTGGTCACTTGGCTGCTCAACAGTATTTAATGGCTTTCTGTTGTCTCCCATTTCTTGCCTGCATGTGGTCAAATCAGATGCACTCCTCCACACACAGTTCAGGAGGTTAATTTAAAGTGAGACCCTAACAGTGTATTCTATGACTACACCTACTCACACTACTACCCTTGGGTATTTTATATTCCCTGGTTGTCTTTGAGCTTCTGAGCAGGGATTGTTTTCCATCCACCTTTGGGTCTCAAGCACCTACCACAGTGGTCAGCCCATGCATGGGTAAGCTGTCTTTGTCACGCTCTAAAGAGTTACCTACTTCTCTGTTATTAGAAATCTTTGTTCAAAGGAAGGTTCTAGGTTCTCACCTATCTCTAACATGGGCAAGCATCCTCCAGTCAGTTTTCCTCTGAGCATCTGAGTTCCCCACAGCTCTCCTGAGTCACAAAGGCAGCTGTGTCAAGTGAATAAGTTGAGGGCAGCAGGCAAGGCCTCTATAACAGGCTGATAAATATATACATTTTTTCACATGAGGACTTTGAGGTCTAGTGAAGACCAAGGACCTACAAGGCCATGTGTGACAGAACAGGAGATTATTTTAGCCCATTGTTGCTGAAAGACAATATCTGAGACCAGATCATTTACAAACAAACAATATAAGTTTACTTGGCTGGTAGCTCTGGAGGACAAGTACATCAAGAACATGGCACAGATATTTGGCAAAGCCTTTCCTGCTGCATCATCATATGATAAAGGGCAGAAGGACAAGAGGAGGCCAAACCCATGTTTGTAATAAATCCACCCACTCCTGTGGCTCTGACATGGTCCATCCTGAGAGCAGCCCATTATGACCCAATGACTTCCTACAATACCTATCTTCATGGGGCTCATGTTTCCAGCACAGGAACTCTGAGGGACACATTCAAGCCACAGCTAACATGATCTCCTGGTAGCTAGCCAGGGACCATCTGTGTCCAATAATATGAGATATGACGGCTGAATATAAAGTGAAGGCCTAAGTGTGATCTTCAAAGATTTATTTGTTGGAACCTTGGTCTCTGTTGCAGTGGTACAAGGTCTTGGGGTCTCTGAGAGGTAGGGCCTAGAAAGAAGAATATAGGCCATTGGGGTCCCACTCTTGGAAAGGATCAAAGGAGCTTTCCTGAGATCCTGCCATACCCTGGCTTCCTGTCTTGTACTATGACATTATAATGTCATTTGAGGCCACCATTTGAGGCCACCCCCTTGGCCTTGTAAAACTGAAATACATTGACCTTTTTTTCTTTATAAATTATCTATCCCTAAAAATTCATTAAAGTAATAAACACAAACCTGATCAACACGCTCCCCTGGAAACTGCAGTGGGTTGCTGGGGATTGAGGGAGTGGGAGCTTAGTTCTGAAGGTGATTCAAGGCTGACAGTGATGGACCATGAGCCTTATTCAACAGGCAATAGGCACACTGGAAGGTTTCTGACAGCAAGTGACTTGTTTTAGTCTAATAGAGAACAAAGTATAGGCCACCAGGAACCCATGAGGGAGGAAATCTCCTGCCCCAGATGGTTTACTTGATTTACGAATGCCCTGGCTACTGGTATACCAGGAAGAGGCAGAGTCTAAGCAAAGCTTGGACCAGGCAGGCTCACAGCAGATGGAAAAACAAAAAGGTTATGGATGAAGAGAACAGGGAATTTGCCCCCTGATTATCTGATAAACCAGAGGATTAAGAGGTTAAGGGACTGGACTTGGAGCAATGGTGATTCATTGTGGGTCCTCCAGTATCTCAGCCATTGGGAGCTGTGGTACAGAGCCTTCCAGCAGCAGGCACTGGACTGGAGCTACACAGATCTGACCACACAGGGCAACATGAAGAGCAACACTCTCCTGTTATCTGTTTGTAAATCTTGTTCTTTCTAGACTTAGCTGCCCTTTGGTTTTGGTTTTAATTTAGCTGCCTATGTCATGAAAGCATCCAGCTTAGCTCAGCAGCTTTGCAATTCAAGCCTACATGACTGGCTTGTATGAAACAGGCTTTATCAGGCAGGTGAAGCAATTGGCACACTCAGTCAGGGCTCCAGAGGATTCTAGAAGGAAGAGGAGCTACTTGGCCACATGGTTCTCCTGCTAGCATCTCCTTCCAGAATTAATCCATCAAGACTTTAGATCTCCCCCTCCAAGAGAAGTGAAAAACCTTTCCTAGCTACCCTCTGGGCAGATGTTTGTTCCTGAATTCAGTTTTGTTCTACAAACCACAAATCCCCTTATTTTGTTTGCCATTCAGATCCACCCTCCTCTGACCACCCCCCCCCCCCAGAAAGGGGGAAAAGTTCGAAATAAAAAGGCAATGCACTAACAATAGTCAATAGTAAATTAAAACAAACAAACAAAACTTGGGTCTTTCCACACTTTGACCTAATAGTAGAGACAATGATAGGGCCGATTTAACTCTTATTGAATTCATATGGGCAACCTTTAAAACAAACACGAATCTGAAGTGTAGAAATCAGTTCCCTTAGCCTGACCCTCTGGTCACCTTTTTCCTTTGAAACAATCAAGGGTTTGTTAGTTGTTTCAGTTCAGCTCCCGGGCACCTGTCTTCTAGCTGTTTGGGGCTCCAACTCTCTTGGCTGTGGAGAGACATGGGAGAATTTTCCAGGCCTGATTTTATGGCCACCTCTCAGACCCACTGAATCTCAACCTGGGGCTAAGGTCTGAGGAATCTGAACTTTTAATTAGTATTTCAAGTGGCTCTAATTAGACATTGTAAGGCTCCAAATGATGACCATTACAGTAGTAAATGGTTACCTTGTTTAAATACAGACACCTTCATGGGCATGGCAGGCACACACATGCATTTACCAACTGTTTACTTAGCTACTTAGTGTTATGGCTTTTAATTCCTGTACTAACTGTTTAGCGGAAGCATCACCGTGTGTATAGTAGAAGAGCCAGAAGCCACTTGCCAAGGGTCACAGGGGCCAGGAAATGACAGTAGGAAGGACTTGCCTCTGTTTGCTCTGTTGAATGAGAGACAGTCCCCTGGAAGGGAGCACCTGCAGTCTGGTGGATTCTGAGCTTTCTCTCCTTCCCTGGGCACTGGGACTCCTTCCCTAGTCTTTTCATGGCTGGGATTCTTGGGTTAAGCTTACAGGAGGATGGAGTTGGGGCTGACTTTCTTTGCAGCCATCCTTCACCTTACCCCTTGAAAACCTGAAGGGTGTGTAGAGCCACGCTGATTTTGTTCTGGATTGTCCTCTCGATTTTCAGATTCTTTAGAGGTGACCTAGAACTGATGCTCCATGTCTTTCCATCTGTCTCAACCACTGGCTGTATGTCTGGCCTTTACTTCTGTATCAGAGACTGAGCTCTTGGATCAAGAAAGTTTGAGCTAGGCTACTAGAAGCTTTTAGAGGGCCAACTTTGAGGTCCACGTGGCTATAACTCTTTGTGATCATCCCAAGGCCCCCAAGAAAAGGTTAGTCTATGATCTGAGGGTCAGCCTCTAGGATTCTGAAACAAAAAAATTTGCCTTAGCCCTGGGGGAGCACAGGGCTTCCTGCAGCACAGCCTGGGGATAGAGTGGACATATTTGACTCAATAGTGACATGTATTTAGAAGCTCATAGGGACTGGGAGCAGAGCTCTAAGGAACTGAACCAGGGTGCTAAAAGGTTTGTTATGTTTTGAGAAATGGTCTCATGTAGCCCAGGCTGGCTTTAATAACTGAGGATGGCCTTGAACTCCAGATCCTCCTGCCTCTACCTCTCAAGTGTTGGGATTACCAGTACATGCACCACTGTGCCTGATTTTTACAAAATATTAGAAACTGAATCTAGGGCTACATGTATGCTAGGCAAGGACTCTACCAACTGAGTGAAGGGTCTGGGTAGAGAGCACAGAGCTAGGAATGGTGATGGCTGAGGAGCTTTGTCAGCGAGGTCAGAGTGTAGTAGTCACTTATCTCAATGCTGTGACAAAATACAATAAAATAATAATTTTTATTATTATTTAAGGAAAGGAAAGGGATGTTTTGGCCCACAGTTTGACTTCTCCCCATCCTGATGGGAAAGATGTGCCATAGGCTACTGGCTACTTTACATATGAAGTCAGAAACAGAAAATAACTCATTCCTTTTATGCAGTCTGGACCCCAGCTGATGTGGGATGTCTTTCTGTAGGCTGTGAATATGCTTTATTATTATTGGTTAATAAAGAAACTGTTTGGCCTATGGTAAGGCAGCTTAGAGGCAGGTGGAAAATCCAAAGAGAGATAAAGGAGAAAGAGGGCGGAGTTAGATGGAGACGCTGCAGGCATCTGCCCAAAAGGCAAGATGCAATGGGACACAGGTAAAGCCACAGAGTCACGTGACAATAGATAGATTAATAAGAATGGTTTAAGTTGTAAGAGCTAGTTGGTAATGAGCCTGAGCCATAGGCCAAACAGTTTGCAATTAATATAAACCTTTGATTATTTGGGGCTAAGCAGCTTTGGGACTGAAGGTCCAGATCTGAGGCTGGGTGAGTGAGAAACTTCTGGAAGCACCCAACCAAGAGTATGGTGCCATTCAGGGTGGGTCTACCACCCCAGTTAGTATAATCTAGAAAAACCCTCACAGGTATGCAAAGAGGCTTGCCTGATAAGTGGATGTAGATCCTGCCAAAGTGACAGTCAATGTTATTCATCACTGAGGGGCACAACAGAAGATAAGCCAAGAGGACCACTAGGGGCAGAAGGCAGTGCTGCCAACATTTCAGGGACCTCAACAACCAATCTCAGAGCTGTAGACAGAAAGCGATTGTAGTACCAGCACCTGAGAAGGCAGAGCAAAGGGGCAGATGATATGCATGGATCAGGACTGGCAGTTCTTCCTTGGTACAAGAAGGTGAGGCATATAAATAGGAAAGATGCTTCACCTTAGAGAAGCCTATTTAAAATGGTTTAAAAGTTGCATTATTTGTATGTTGGGAGTACATGCGTGTATACATGTAGACAACAGAGAACAATTTGAGGAAATAGATTCTCCCTTTCTATCATTTTAGTTCTGGGAATCAAACTCAGGTCAGTTAGGTTGGCAGTAAGAATCTTTACCATCTGATCCCAAGACTTGTCATCTAGATAGGTTTGTCAAACTACAACTGTGGGTCTAGCTGTCCTGCTGTCTCACGGTGCCCTGCTTGTCACTGAGTGGGTTTTAAGTGATGAGAGCGGGTAATCAAAAGTATTGTACAATACATGAAATGTGAAGTCTACTGTTGACAGGTAATATCTTATCAGGACAGGGTTGAACCCAGTTCACATTATCCCTGACTGCTTTGCATGATGTAAAAGCCAGATGGATGGCTATAGTGGAGATATCAGGGTTTTCAAAGGCTGAAATCTTCACTATTCAGCCCTTTGTAGAAAATGTTTACTTAGGCCTTGATCTAGAAAAGTCCTCCTAACATCTATAATAGATTACTTATCAAATTAGGTTCCAGAGAAGTGGAGTCAGAAGTTCCCCGATCCCATGTGACTGGGCAACATCTCTACCTGCCCTTTGTCACAGATGTGGAACCACTGGCTTTACTCCAAGGCATTGATACCTTTAGGATCCTGGAGCAGGAACAACACAACCCTGTTAGGGAAGGGGAAGCCCCATGAGGGAGCTAGCAGATGCTCTGGGCCTGGCAGTGGAGAGGCATCTGAAACAGCAGTTTGCAGGGAGGCCACACCCCTGCCATGCAAAGTCCTCTTTGTTTCCATTCTCATCAGAAATGTGCACAGCCCAGCAAAACCAGCGGGTCACACATTGACAAAAGGGCCTGCCTGCTCAAGCAGGAGAGTTCTAGGCTTTTTTCAAAGTGTAGATTCTAATTCCTGGTACAGGGAAGTAGTTTGGTGAAAAGCACAGAACGGCTCCATTGTGTGGCCAGCTCTCTGGAGGTCAAACTGGGTCTACCATTCTCCTCTTACTACCCAGCACAGCAGTCAAGGAAGTAGGCTTGAAGTTCTGGGGAACTGTATGAGCTGGCTCTCCCTGGGAGGGAGCCTAATGCCATGTCTAGTGAGAATATGATGAGATTGCAACCCCAGGGCCTGCAGGCAACAGGGCAGTTTGCCAAGACAGAGCTGGTGCCCATGGCCTCCAGGCTAGCAGCCAAGCCTGGTCCACACCATCTTGGCTGTGTGTGTGAAATATTAGCTGAGGCAGCTGTGTGGTCTAGGGCATTTTGTTCAATATCTCTGAGCCATGATTCTTTGTCTATTAAATGGGCAGTAGAGAAGAGAGGGGGCTGTCAGGACCATAACCCACAGTATTGGTAAGACCCTTAACAGCTAAGTCTCAGGAAATCGTAGCTAGCATTAATACTGACTTCCTGGTACCAACAGAGCCAAAGAACTGGTTTTATTTTTTATCAGTGCTTTGAATACCACTGGGCAATTTAACTCTCTAAGAACACTGTGAGCCACTGGGGCACTATCAAGGAACAACTATATCTGTGAGCACCTGATACTGGGATGTTTTTATCCTCAGCAATTCTGAGATTGGCATCATCACTGTCTACAGTTGAGCCTGGGGCCACCAAGAAAACAGGAAGAAATCCGAGGAGCATGCTGGGATTAAACATCCAGGCAGTAAAGCTCCTCCAGATCTGTCCCCCTGCCTCCGTTGAAGGGCCCTCACCTGAGTTCTCTTTCACCCAACTGGGTACTGCTTGGCACTCAGAAAATAGTGTGTCTCTCTCTTTCCAGGGGCACAAAGCAGAGAGCTGCCGCAGGGAACCTGGTGGGGGGACTAACATTCCTGACATGGGGGGCGGGGCCGTGCCTGATTCAGCAGCATCCAAAATTCAAAGACTCATTTTCCTTCCAGTAATAATGGAAAATAATCCTGCTGAAAAGCATGCCTCCAGAGCCGAAGGGGGTGAGTAGGGAGGAGGCATTTCTGTCCACACTCAGATCCTATGCAGGCCATGAAAACTGATCTGAATGTTGGGAGAAGGCGACATTTAAGCATGGCACAATAGGTACATGCAACTGACCTGAGACCAGAGAAGAACCACAGAGGCCCCTTTGGCTCCAGAACCTGAAGTAGCAGAAGTGGGGGAGCCCTGAGTTGAGCTGCCAGTGGACCACTCACAGCCCGGCACTGTTTCCCACAGGACCCAGGGACAAGACTGTTCCCACAGCAGCCTCTGCTCTGCTGTAGTGTTTACTTACCGATAAGACAGCCAGCTTCCACTATATTTAGAGCATGAAAATCCACAGGTGTTTGATTCCGGGAGCTGTTCTGGGCTCTGTGTTTTCAGAGTGCCCTCCCTTCTCAGTTTCACTGTACCAGTGCAGGTGAGCTGGTTTCTAACAGCTGCAGACCCCACCTCCACCAGCATCACCACATACACACACATCTGACCTCCAGCCCCCAGGTGTCCAAGTGCCTGTGTGTTGGTTGAGAGAATGGGGAGCTGTTTTTATTTCAGTTCCAATTTAAATCTTCATGCCATACACAATGGGAACCCTAGTTTGGTTTAGCCTGAGTTGTCTTTATTTTTCTATTAAAAAATGTTGGGCAGGGATGCTGTGAGATGGATCATCCACCAAGACTCATGACTTGGGTTTGACCCCCTAGGACACCTAGATGATAGAATAACCACAAGTAGTCCTGTAGCTTCCTATACATATACATGTCACACACATCCATAATTGTTATTTAAAATGTCTATGCTATTTCTGTTACTTATTACATTGTGTGTACATGGGTGGGCGGGTGGGCCACAGTGCACATGTGGAGGTCAGAGGATAATCCACATAAGGAGTTCTCTTCTTTCACCATGTGGGTCCCTGGAATTGAACTCATGTCATCATTGGCAGCAAGTGTCTTTACCAGCAGAGCCATTTCACCACTGTTAGCTTCTGTTTCTAACTAATCAGCTCAGTTGATTGCTTTGGCCTCTTCCCTATGCCTCTCAAATGCTCTTGCCGGAAGGTAGGTGTGTCTTCCACCTGCCTTCCTGTGGAACACAGGGTGGACACATAGCATACTGTGGAGGGACTAAAATCCTCAGCCCCAAAGTCAACCCTAGATCCAGCTGGCATTTTGGTCTCATCTGTACATAGTTGCCCTGTCTCGAAGTTGTTAGGAGGAGATCAACCTGATGACTATTCCCCAAACATATCAGGGTTCAGTAGGTACTCCAACATGATTCACAAAGGGACAGTTGTCTGGGAGAGATTGCTGGCCTGTCAGAGGAATTTCTTCATAAGTGGAAACAGATCGTTTACCAGGCAGCTCAACACTTCAGCCCCAAAGGGGGACTAAAATGAGCATTGCAGTCAGTGTAGGGTCTATGGAGGGACTTCGGGATGGCTGTAATAGGGAAACTAGGGCCTTGCAGCCAGAACCCTGTGGCTAACTCCTGCTATGCAATGGAAATATGGTCATCTATCTCAGGTTTTAGACCTTCAAGCTAACACATACAAAACACATACTCAGGGAACCCCAGGACCCTGGGCAAGCTTAAGGGATTTTCTTGTGATTTCAGTTTCCAACAGACCTCTTAATCAAAGCCGTATGCACTATTCATACTGAAGGGATAGAATAAATTGTCTAGAGCAATCTTGCTGAGTGTCCACACACACAGACCTTCCCACCTAAGTCCCTCAAACAATGCAGATGACCATTGCCTCTCATACCTTTCTCCCTTTGGAGGCATTCCCTTCATTGAAAAGCATAGTTGGACTGCTCTGGAAGAAAGGCTCAGGGATTGAGAGACCCTTGATCTAGTTAGACCCAGAAGAGGTCAGCCTGATAAAATAGGCCAGAAACAGCAGCAAATCAATCCCGCTGACCTGGCCTAGCTGCCCCAGATCTTTTGGCATTGCTCACAGAAATCTAAAAAAAGGAATGCCCAGTGAAGAGACTGGTCTCTGTGTGATTCATCTGCCAGCACAGTGAATTTCTAGAGAGCATTTATTCCTGAGGTCCCTCAGTGGAGGGCACAGGAAGCAGAATGTAGGAAAGACTACCTCTACTGCCATCACTCAGGTCTCACAAACCCTTCCTCAGACTCCCATGGAAGGAGAGAGGACCAATTACCGTGGTGGCATCAGGCTCCACTTTTTTTGTTTTGTTTGTTTTGATTATTTTAGAGACAAGGTTTCACTGTGTAGCTCTTGCTATCCTGGAACTTGCTTTGTAGACCAGGCTGGCCTCAAACGTAGAGATTCTCCTGCCTCTGCCTCCTGAGTGCTGGGATTAAAGGAGAAAGCTGTGCACCACCACCATTGTCAGGCTCCTCTTAACATCTCAATCTAGACACAACCGTAACATTCCTCTGTCTTGACGGTGAATAAGTACATTTGGGGCTGAAGTCACTTACCAGGTGAGCTGCTGGAGTGCTGTCCTCATAGTCAAGCACTGGCCTTCGCAGTGGCAAGGCCTTCTCAGGCCTTGTTAAGGTTGTCAGCATCTTTCGCAGACAGCCAAATAATGCTGCTGTCCACCTTGGTTAGCCGGTGGCTCCTTGGACAGAAAGGAAGTTAGGAAGTATAGTTCTGTACCCCTAGATCCTGGGGGACTATGGGAGCTGTGCTCCTGTGCTGAGGAGTGACACTGGGAAGGGAAACACACCAGGTTCTCTTAAGAGGGGTAGGGACTGAGTGATGGTCTTCATTACGTCAAGTAATTATCAGGACCTGTCTGCTCATTCTGGGGATTTGAATCTCATCATTTCACACATCAGTTATTCTGCGTGTAAATACTGGTTTAGACAAAGCCTGGACTCCAATGTTTCTGGCATCAGAATGAGGCATTAAAACACATACAGGTAAATATCCGGGATTCATCCTTCTGGCTGCTAGTGGCCCAAGTCTCAGTCCTTCAGGGATAAAACATCTGAAGCATTAAACCTTTGCCAGTTGTGTGGTCTGAAGGCAAAGGAGACTAAAGACACACCAGTGTCCACAGTGTAAATGGAGAACTCATGAAAGCTGGTACAGGACAGGAACATAGGGGAGGGGAAGGTACCAGGCACTGGTACCTGGTAAGTCAGAGGAAGTAGAATAAAGACTGACACGTAGCTGAATGTTTAGAAGCCATTTGTGGTAGGGTGCAAGGGAGAGAGCCATGGTCTCTAAAAACAGAAGTAGATGACAAGAAACAGGAAGATTAGGGCTAGCTGCAAAATAGTCCTAGTGAGATTGCAGGGCTGGATGCAACATCTACTTACATTCCGAAGCAGCTAATGTGTAACAGGAGCACAGCACCCTGTTCAAATGAGGATCGGAGTTAAGGAATGTTTTAGAAATTAGGTGTAGCACAGATAGGAAGGGTCAACAAAGTAAGAGGCAAAGGCATGAGAAACACTTGTTTTGGTGAAGATGTTATGAGTTAAAGTCCATCCCAGACGGGATGCCTAAAGCATAGGATAAGAGGAAGAGTTATGGATCTGGATCTTTGAAGATTGGACCAAAGGAAATAGGAAATATCCAACCTACAGCTCAGAAACCACATGCATTGCAATATTGCTATGAACCTGGATATCAATGTCATGTCACAAGTCAAAAGGCTGGACATCCTGGAACAGAACTATTTATACCCTTAGGTATATAGTTATTTGAGGTCTCTTAATGAAATGGCCATGGAGTCATGGCCACTAGATAAAACCAGGTGCTAGTGAAACCATATTATTTTAAAACACTGTGAGGCTGGGGATACAGATCATATGTAGATGCTTGCTGGGCAGAAGGCTCAATCCTCATTTGCATTAAAGCAAGTAAACAAAGACCTTAAAGAAGGAATTAGTCACTGGGTTTGAGGTCTGTGACAAAAAATCAGCCTAAATCAGCCAGATACCTTGGAAAAGGGATTTATGGCCTTCAGGGTAACCCTATCCTACAGCACCTGGCATGGTGCTGCCAAAGTTGATAGCTCTTCATTCTCATGTTTCCTAAAACCTAAAGTTTACAACCAAAGACAAAAACAAACAAAAAAAACCTAAACAAACAAGGAGTATAACAGACAAGTTGATTTTTTTACACTTTTAAATATACCTTTATTTCTCAAACTCAAAGCTTTATTTCATCAAGTTCTAATACATTTGCACTGATAAGAAATCTCATCTGCATCAAGTAAGAAGGTGAGGGACCAGTACCAAGGAGGAAGCCGTACCTCTAGGCACTGCTAAGAAATACTTCAAGCCTATGCAAATATAGAAATAAGAGCTTCCAATGTAGTCCAATGGGCATTTTTATTTTCATCCATATTAATTTGGAAATAAATAGATGCTTCAGGAAAAATGAAGTGCTCACGCATACACACACACAAAAGCCAGATAGCTGGATTCTCTTTTGTAAAGATCACAAATCATGTTGATCAGCTTCTTCCTCTTTAGTGCTTGGTCACCTCACCTACTTATACAAACACACATGAGAATTTGCACCAAATTTCAATAGTCCAGGCAAAACTTCAGAACTCTTTAAGCTTATACGCAACATTTTTTTTTAAGTGATAGGTAAACAAGATGAAGGCACTTGAATTCACCAAAAAGAAAAAAAAAAAAAAAAAAGTAATTTTCTTTACTGGAGAGCTCCACAAATGATCCTGATAGGTTGCCAGGGCTTTTTAAGAGCCTCTCTCTATCCCCTGGATTCAACTGGTTAAATCAGACTGTGAAATTCTGTCTCAGATTAATGATGCAAATCCAACTTTAAATATTAGGAAACCTTTCAGTTTCTAGAGTCACCTCCAAGGGTTTTCCCCAGTGTAGGGTCCCATTAGACACTCAGGAAGCAATGCCCAGGGGGCATCAGGATTGCCTTATGCTTGGATAACTATAATCCAACCTCTAGAAGAAAACATTTGAGCTGAGACTAGCAGTGTCCTGAAACAGGGCTCCAGGACAAGAAAGATCACTAGAAGAAAGATTAAAGTCAGTTTTCGAGTGATGCCATTTCCCAAAACTAAAGCAACTGTAGGTAAAATCCTAACTCTCCACGAAGGAGCTGGCTTAGCAAGGTGACTGTTGCTGCATTACCACAAAGCAGACCCACACAGAGCTCACTATGACACAGGTTTCAACTTAAGTCAAACAGGAGGAGGAACACCACTGAAAAAGCTAAAACCAAGACAAGAATGTTTCCCTCCCAACTCCACTCAGGCCACATCCCAGGCTGTACCATGCCTCCCTCAGTCCAAAAGCAATCACCAGGAATTTGACTGAGAGGCATTAGTAATGTCTCAGCTCAGCTTTGTAATGACTGAGCAAGGAGCAGCATCTTCTTGTCAAGGTAAGGTGAACGGTGAGCATGAAGTTCAAGGCCAAGAACCAAGTGTGTGTGAGCATCTGCATACTCAGCGGTGAAGGCACTGTTTTCAACTCAGCTGCTACTGACTGAAAAGCAGACTAGGAGATTAGACTCAGAGTGTATATTTGCATTTTGGTGCCCTCAGTCAAGGCCAAGTTTCATGTTACACACACACACACACACACACACACACACACACACACACACACACACGCCATTGGACTCACTACAAGGGTGTCTGGTGCATATGTGAGCAGCACAAAAGGCAGGTTTTTAGATATAACTTCCTGATCTGAAATGCAAGATTTCCTGGCCTGTTTCTGGTCTGGCAGAAAGTTCACAGAGCAAGTAGATACACCTCTAGTCTAGACATCCAGAATCCAGGAGTTGTGTCTTAAAAATGAAGCTCTAGTCAATGCAACTTTTTTACCATGGTGGTTCTAGAACACACACTAATTCTCAAACTACAAAACAGCTGGGTAGGCAAAGAACTACTAAGAGGGCCATTATACAGTGGTGGTTTACAACTTCTCTCCATCCTCAGAGGACTATGGCAGACTGGAAATAAAATATACAGATATATATAAAGCAGAAAGAATTCCAGAAAGAAGCCAGATGTTTTCCAATGCCTCACTGGTCCCCAAGCCTTCTCAGTTAAAGTAATTATGATTTCTGCTTCTACCCACTTCAAAAGCTCTGATTAAACAAATCTATTTCTGTGCAAATGTGTCTTCATTTCACTACAATGGCAGCATTTTAAGGTCATGGATGACCGATGGTTTTTAAAGTTGGGTTTGCTTTTCATTACTTTCCTTTCAACACGGAAACAGCTCAAATCCCTTCACAGAGCGCAAAGCCAATGAGTTCAAATGTAACTAAGATTCCCTTAGTTATACTGTGTCTTCTGGTGACCAACTTGATACAGAAGCCAGTAAAGATGCACTTCAACTTTTAAGGGACCAATATAGCACATTCCAGAAGAAACTTGAAAACACATCACTAGAAAAAGGTCAGCCAACTAATTTGTACTGAGCCTTTTTGCATGAAGATAATTAGATTGTTTAAAGCAAATACAAAACAATCACTCAGATCTTTGGATTTTTATGGTCACTGGATAATGTAAAAAATTGAGCTCATGGATCTGATGGAATCAGTTAGAAATCAAGCTTGCTGACAATACTGAATGCCTTTCCCCTTAATATCCTAAAGTGATGCGCTCTAAAATATCCCACAGAAAGTTTCAAAAGGCGAAAAAATCTCATCTGAACCTACTAGGAGAGACAATCTCTTCCCTGTGGAGAGCTTGCTTTGGGCCAGCAATTAACACTGTTTTCCTTCTAAAGTGCAGGACATAAACATAATGCTTAAATCTACAGAATAAGAAGGTTGTTCTTCACTCACTCAACCCTTCCCCAACAACAGCAGAGTGACACCAAGCACCTCGGTAGCTAAACACACAAGGCCAGATGGCAAGAAACCCCTACTTGCCTGCAGCTTAGAAAGCAGAAGGGAACTTCAAGTGGGTACCATTGTTCACTCTTTTCTCCTGAAATTCCTGAATTCTTCCGCTGTAAAAGATATGTGGGCAATGCGATAGCTATTTTTGAAGGGACCAGAGAAGAAGGGTCAATGTATTCTAGCAAGAGAACTGTCATTTGGGGATAATGTCCAAAAAATGAGCTTCCAATTAACATGGGAGAACCTCACATCAGATATGATAGTGCCTCTAAACATAATGCAGCCCTTACTCTAGGAAGAGCAAAGAAGAGTCAGTCATCAGAGAGCCAATTGAGGGGGGGAGGGGGAGAGACACATGTCATTCAATAAGAATTTCTAACAGAATAAAACAAAAACAAAACACTCATGTTTCCTATTGATAATTGCCACCCACCACCACAATTCTATTTTAACATTATGTTCCACATTTTATTTTGTTTTAAAGGTACATTTCAAGAAAAGGGTCATTTTTTTCTGCACAATATCTCATAATTCCTTGATACAAGCCCAGCATCTACCATAAACCACTTTCAACCAGATCTCAAATCTCCAGCTATTGGCTTTGGTTTATTGATGAATGAAATTCTCAGCTCTGCTGATGGGAACTAGACATACACAAGTCAGTCCCATGAATGAAGAAAATGCAGTCACAAAGAGCACCCCCTGTGTTTGTTTATCAGTTTGGGTCTGACTAAAACTGAGACAATTAAGAGACTGTGGGCACAGCTGTCTCATAACTGCTGAGAATCCTGAGTGGGAGCCTGCTGAGAACTATGCAGCTGAGAAGACTGCCTTTTAACGATTCTTCTCGTGCTACCTAACTCTCCCAATCTCAGAGACTGTGCAGAGTTCAAATCCCATGTGCTAATGTCTGGGAAGTGACAAGTTAGTGACTATCTTAGAAAGATGTAGAGAGGTCACACTTCCTATTGCATCTTCCAGAGTGGCACCATAATATGGGTCCTTTTTAGGGTTGGCTCACGATAGTCTGTGGACCTATTCCGATGGGTT
Source organism: Sigmodon hispidus (assembly GCA_004025045.1). Classification (NCBI taxonomy): domain Eukaryota; kingdom Metazoa; phylum Chordata; class Mammalia; order Rodentia; family Cricetidae; genus Sigmodon; species Sigmodon hispidus. The sequence continues at coordinate 30,562 of PVIH01010165.1, read as the reverse complement.
CACAATGAAAAGCAGAGTCAGAGCTGAGTTCCTCTTTAAAAGCCAAACACCTACAATCTAGGAGGAAGCTCTCCTACTTGAGAGCCCCTGCCCTAAACGGGTTCCACTGTGGAAACCCTCAGGTCTTACGGTTAGTTACAGGGCAGCCAAGTTGGATAAGGCTGGCTGTAGGTAACTGGAGGATGGGCGATGTAATAGTTGTTGAAGTTGCCATCGCTGACATAAGGAGCTGGCTGGTAGTAACAGGTGACGTTGGTGGCACTGGGGATGATGTTTTGTTCTGCTAGCACTCGCAAGGCCAGGAGAGAGATGAGGTTCAGGGTCTGCCGGCGTTCATGACCCATGAGGCACACGGTGCTTTCGTTCACAACCCTGCGGAGAATCATGAGGTAGTCATACTTGCTTCTCTCCTCTTCGGCGAAGTGGTTTTGAAGGTAGGTCTCCAGCTTCCTCTGCTGTTCCAGGATGTCTGGGAAGTCGATGAAAAACCTGGAGCACATGTAACGCTCTAGAGTCTTGATTTCCTCCTGGTCGGCGGGCCTAAAATCCCGCACCAGAAGGTTGCTGTACTTAAGAAGACCCCCGCCTCGGATTTCTTCGGGGTTCTTGGTGGCGATCAGCCTGTTCTGAAGATGGTCAAAGGCTTCCTCAAAATCCCCGTACACACTCTCCCCGATCACTGTGGGGTGGAAATGCTCCGAGATGGGGTTACTGGAGCAGTCATAGAAAAAGAGCAGAGAGTCTAGGATGATCTGGAAGGAGTCCACGCTGAACTCAAACTGACGCCGGATGGAGTCGACAAACTTGAGCTCCACGTTTCTGCCATTCTTGTTGGAGAGGGAAATGAGGCTCCAGCGGTCTGCGTCTGTGCAAACCTTCACCAGCTTCTGCACGTAGGCCTCCTTCAGGGTGACTGGGCTGATTTTGAGCTTATTCACACCCTCGGGCAGAAAGTTCAGAAGGGAACACAGGACCACATCTCTCACCAGCTGAAATTCTGTCTCTGTGGGAAGAGCCACGTGAAAGATGAGATCCAGATCTTTGCAGCCCAAGCCATTGTCTTTCACCAACACGTGGCCGGCCGCAGAACCATTCAGTCGGACATCCTGAACTTTGATGCCTGCCTCCTCCAGCCGGCTGCGGACAGTCTGGACGATGTCCTTAAGGGTTATCTCCAAGGTTGGAAAGTTGCCTCGTCCATGGACCGGTACGACCTCGGTCAGGACCTCATGTAGCCGGCTAACCTGATCCCAGTTGAGCACGCTGAGGGACTCACAGTCCCTGATACTGCTGCCCTCCTCTGCCATCTTGGGGGATGTTCTGGCCAGGGGGAGCTGAAAAAGGGGAAGAGACAGAGTTAGGATTCACATGGGCATGGCAAAGCCAGTAGAGGAACTCAAAGAAAGGCATCGACTTATCAACTTCCTGTAGAACAGCCATCAACAGTGCCTGCTGTTCAGCATGACTGTGAACATGAAACACATTAAACACCAAGAATGACACCCACCAATGCACAGCTTCATTCTCCAACAGGGTGGATAATGGCATTGCTTTGCTTTGTGCAGGTGCTCTTGCTGCTGGTGGTGTGCTTGTCCTGCGTGGGGGAAGGGTATAGAGTAGGCTGCTTTGTGTGAAGAAAAGCAGACTTAACCATGTCACCTAAACAGCATTAAAGAGCCTATAATGGTGCAGAGAAAGAAAATCTGTTGCTATGGGATATTTGTACATTGTGTGAAGATATATTGCTGTGATTGGTTTAATGAAGAGCTGAATGGCCAATAGTTAGGCAAGAAGAATAAGCGAGACTTCCAGGCAGAGAGAAGAAGAAGTTGAATCAAGGCATGAGTGCAGCAGGGAACAGGATAGACATACAGAATGGGATAGAGGGACAATAAAATATGGGTTAATTTAAATTGTAAAAGCTAGTTAAAAACAAACCCACACTAAAGGCCACGCTTTCATAATTAACACTAGGTCTCTATGTCATTATTTGGGAGCTGGCTGGTGAGACAGACTTGCTACAACCTGTGTGTTATGCTAATTTTCACTAGTTTCAATAGAAGTTAATTCAGTTTTTAGCTCCCTAGCTACATCTTGAACTGGTGGATACATAAATCCTAATAGCAGTGCAACACACACACACACACACAGAAAGAGAGAGACACACACACACACAAATAGACTACATCTCAGCCATGGACAACAACCACTTCTTTTTCATATATGGGACTAATCTATCCTATGACAAACACTATGTCATCTGGGATGGAATGGAGTTGTTTGTAAGACAACAGTTGTGGAAGTTGTGGACCAGCTTTGCAGTGGGAGAATCAATCCTTCAGCAAGCTTGCAAAGAGCCTCAAGGCAGGTGAATTTCCAAAGCCTTCTGCAGAAGCACTCTTTGAACCTTTGAGGGGAATAAAGTTAAAACTAAATAGGATATGAGAAAGAAAGCAGTTCTCATACTTCACATGCTGAAACCACAGTTTCCCAAATAATTGCATGCATCCCTGGGCCATAAGCATACAAGCAAAGTGTCTACCACTGAGCTATACTTTCACCTAGTTAACAGGGAAGTATATCTTACTTTAAAAGAGGTGAAAATGGGGGCTGGGGAGATGGCTCAGAGGTTAAAAGCACTGACTGTTCTTCCAGAGGTCCTGAGTTCAATTCCCAGTGACCATATGGTAGCTCACAACCATCCACAATGACATCTGGTGCCCTCTTCTGTATACTATATACATAATAAATAAATCTTTTATTTATTTTTTTTAAAAAAAGGAGAGATAAAAACGATAGAAGTACCAGAAATCCTAATACACAGAAGCAAAATATTGATATCTGAGAAGCCCTAAGTGACTGTGCTCTAATGTTGACTGGTCATCATCTAGACAGACACAAAAGCTCAAATAAGAGGTCTTGGTGCAGTCTTCCAATTTTACCATAAACAGCTTCCACCCTACAAAGTTATCAGGCCACAGTTTCATTGTTTGGAAGTTGCTACTTTTTAATGCACATCAGTGCATTCTCCTTGGACTCTAACATGGATTTTGAGCCTGCCTTGGTCTGGGGTTTTGTGGCTGTACCAGTGCCAGGGTACCACTACTGACGTTAGTGATTTCCCCATCACTAAGATCGTTGACAGTACAAGACTCCAACCCAAGGAGACATGTGGTCTACACAACTTTGGTGGAAGAAGGTTAATGTAACATACGGACAATAGAGAGGCTGTTCCTCTCTCTGTTGGGGCCAAAAGAAAAGCCACAGAAGCGATTACTTACAGAGATCACTTACAAGATGAAAAGGCCACTGTAAGCTGTTGCTTGAAAGCAGTACATTGCTAGAAATGGCAATAACCTGGGGGTGACAAGAGCCTTCAAGGCCAGCACAATAACACACAAGTTCAGGGTCTGTCAATTGGCTCAGCTGAAAATGGTCAGTCTCCCCAGAATCAAAGCAGGCTCTAGTGGGCACTGGGGTTGAGTAACCCTCCACCTGCTATAGAAGAGCATTTATCAAGGGGAAGTTGAAAGATTCTTTAAAAGTCCGCAGCTATTTAGACCATCAGAGACAGACAGCAAACACAGCCTGTGATGCACATTTAACATCCATTGTGACTGTCATTTGCCTCCAAGCCAGATTTGGGACAGCTGGGCTCTTTTCTCTGCGTTCAATGTATACTTGGTGGATTTTTTTCCTTTCCTTCTTTCTTCCTTTCTTTTTTTAAAAAAATATAACCAGTAACCAGTAGACTTGCACCTGGACAGAATCAAATGTTCTCAGGAAGGTATTATGGCCCAAGACTTGTTTTGAGTCTCAGCTAGAGTCTGAACCACCTGTGGTTTGGTGAGGTAGGTTTCAGTCAGACATGCTGGCTGATCTGTTTTATTTCTGTCACTTGTTACACTTCCCAAGGCTCACACAGGTATGATAAGTCATACTGTGGTCAGCAAATGAGATGCAAGGAACATTTAAAAAAAAAAATCTTCAAAAGAACCCTAGTAATGTTATAGCATAGAATAACTGTAGGAAAGACCTTTGATTCAAGCCTTCAAAAAAAAAAGATCAAAATGAAAAGTTATGTAGGGCTAAAGGCAGAACAGATCTGTTCTAAAACATGACAGAAGGACCATCTGGGACCACAGAGAATCTAGAAGCCATAACTCTTTCCTTTGGGGTCAAAAGTACTGTATTTCATACAGTTTTCCAACAGCAGCAGAGGCAAAGTTAAAAAGCTATGTTAGACTCAGTATCTGTTAGGTTCACATGAGAGGAGGAGCAGCAGAAACAGCCTGGAATGTTCTGAAAATGGAGAGAAGGCATTGCAGCTTCTAAGAGGGCGGAAAGAACGAAGAAGAGAGGAGCCGCATTACCAGCACAAACGGACAAATTGTTGGGACAGGATTTTCTAAATGTGTAAATCAAATAAATATGGAGATTTATTATAAAGAAAGAAGCATTTCAAAACAGTAAGCAAAATTACAGTAAGCATGGGGGCTCATGCCTAGAGTCGCAGCACGTAAGAGGCTGAGATAGGAGAATTTCACATTTCAGACTAGCCTGGGCTAAATAGAAACTAGACTCAAACTAACAAAAATAACCCAACCAATTAAACAAACAAACAAAAAAAATAGTGCTGAGAAAAAAAGCAAACAAACATCTGGATGCTAAATTTATATATATTAAAAAGCTGTTTCCATATCTCCTGGTAAAGTAAGATCTAGCTGGTTAGGACAAGGACTAAAGATGAAGATCTAGTCCAGTAGTTCTCAGCCTTCCTAAGCCTGCAATCCTTTAATACAGTTCCTCATGTTGTGGTGACCCCCAACCATACAATCATTTTTGTTGCTACTTCAAAACTGTGATATTGCTACTGTTATGAACTGTGATGTAAATGTGTGGGTCAGGACAAAGGAAACCAAGAATTTCTACACAAGTTTACACAGTTGGACCACAGAAAACCAGATTTGGCTACCTAAAAATTAAACTGTTTACATAGTATAAAAACATCCGGAATGGATGCATAAAACATTTGTAACTTTAGGCAAAGTATTCATTTCCTTAATAAGTAAGAAGTCATAAACGCAAGACCCCAAAAGAGAAGGGGGTAAATATAAACAGTGGCTCAGCCACAAACTACTCACCCTCACTCAGGGTGGGCCCCCTAAAACCCCAGCACCTGCTTTTCACCCACCAGGGCAGCAGAGCTCAGTTCCTGTGGGACAGCAGATGCCCCTGGTGTACGGTAGGTACCTGGGTTCTTTGAGGAACTAGGTGAGACTCTGAATTTAAGTTACATTATCCTTCGGTGACGTCATTCTATGACTACCCAATCTCCTCTGAATTTTACTTCAGTTGCAAGTATGCGCAGAGACAGTCACTGAGGAGGTAGTCAGAAAGCTGGGAAAATATTGCACATCAGCAGAAGGGGGTTAAATGATTTCACATGTGTATACAGCTGTGCACAGAAGCATGAGCTGTTCAAAAAGAGTGCCTGTTGTGTGTGTAAGGATGTAAATGCTCATGACTCGTGAGTAGAAAAGTGGAAACTGTGCACAGAAAACTGTATGCCTAAACAAGTACACACGTAACTCAGTCTATATTAAGTGTCGTCTTCAGTTTCTCCTGGGTTTGGAAAAGTGCATTTTGTATCCTTTAGACTTGGAAGTGCTCACCGATAAAAGTTAAAAAGCTCATGAATTGCATTTTAAGATCTTTCTCTTATGAGAATCTACTCATTTGCTCTTTAGTTTAATTTTTTTTTTTGGTTCCCTTCCCTGCCTCACTCCCATATCTACACACCAAATAAATCCAATCTGTTTGGAAGCTTTCCCTCCATGCTCTAAATGTTGACCCCTGCAGGGGATGCCGGGAAGAGGGTGATTTCCCTTTTGTCAAGTTTCTACCTAGCATACTTTAAAAACAAAAAGGCATTTATTGTTTGTGTTAAAAGAAAAACTCAAAATAACAGGCCTGATCATCTCACTCCATCTACTCAACGTTCAGTATCAAAACACTTTTCAGCCATTCCCAAGGCAGCTACCTCTCACTTCAAACCTATCAAAGCTTGCTTTGTCCTCTTGCTGATTATTGGCTACAGCTTCAAAAACTTTTATTTTTAAAGAATAAGGAATTCAAAAGTCTTACTTTAGCATCTTCCATACCAATTTCTTTGAATATAAATATGAATTAAACTTTGGGAGAAAAATGGGTCCATAAAGAGCACACTATGGGGCACATGCTGATGTCACATCCATAATATGGTCTTTAATTCTCCCAATTTATCATAACTTAGTCATAACAAAGCTGAACTGGCCAAATGCATTTATAAATTTACCTATGAAATTTCTAGCTCATTAGAAAAGTATAAATTAAGAAGCTATTTGGCAGTGGGGGTGGTGTTGCCGTAGTATTGGAGAAATGGCTTAGTGGTTGAGTGTGTGGTGCTTTCGCAGAGGATCTGAGTCTGGATACTAGCACCCATGTTGGGTAACTCATAACCATTTGTAAGTCAAGCTCCAGGGGATCTAACGCCCTCTTCTGGCCTTCTAGGGTACTTAAACCCACATGCACACACACACATACATACCCACATAATTAAAAATAAATAATTTCTAAAGATTTGTGTAACTATTATTAAAATACAGATAATTTAAAATATCAAAAGTATATTCCTACATTACTTCAAATTGGTTTTACAAGGATAAACACAATTTAAAGCCCTGGGTGCTTAGATAACACACCAGAACTTAGTTTGACAGTTTCAGTTTTAATTAACTGCTTTTAAATCAACACTTATGTAACCTCCACATTAAAAAAAAAATCACATAAAACAAATATACGCAGCTCATGAGATACCTTGGTTAAAGGCAAATTCTAGTTAGCAGAATTAACACAATAGTAGCTAGGAAACAAGCAAACTTGAAGTCGGTAAATTCAAAGCAATGTTAGAGAAGCAGATCCATTGTGGTTATACAAAGAAGTCAGCAAAGGTGGACACAGAAATGGTCACCGGTTTGAAAATCCAAGTACTTCTATAAGCCCAGATGACCAAATGCCTACTTTCGTTCACATTATTTGTTTAAAAATACATTTTAGTTATTTTATGTGTATGACTGTTTTGCCAGCCCGTATAGCTATACATCATCACATATGCAGTGCCCAAGAGGCCAGCAAAAAGTTTGCATCTTCTGGAACTGAGTCACAGATGGTTTGAGCTGCCATATGGACGTTGAGACTCAAACTCATATCCTTTAGAAGAACAGCCAGTGCTCTTAACCACTGAGCCTTCTCTCCATCCCCATAATATTTAATCTTTTTGATGGTTTGATTACTGATGATCAATTATTTATCTTAGGGACTCCTGAATTCCTGGGCACAGTATAAAAAAGAAAAAAAGAAAACACACATTGAGAGAAAATAGTTTGCAGAGATGGCCACAGACATGGAGGAGCTAACCTATGCCAAAGAGTTAGCCTAAGCTCCCTGAGGTTAGGCTCCCACTCCACCTGCTGGAACGTGCCTTGCTGCCCAGTGAGAGCTATGTAAGGGGAATGGGCTATAATGGGGAAAAGAAAAGCATTGGGATTTCTGCTGCACAGCCTACTGAGGTTTCTGGCACAGCCTATGGAGGTATGAACCAGCTCAGGCAGGCATGCGGGGCAGGCAGATGGCCGAGATGGGGATAAAGGCACTAAGGACATTGAGGGCACTGGCATAGAAGTCTGAGGTTTGATAACACAGTTCTTTTTGTTACCTGACATTAGGAATGGAAAGTGACCCCCAGAGTTTCTGTCTGTAGAGAGATGGGTCTCTGTGAAGGGTTCTCCAGGCCTGCAATATTTAACACAGGAGTTGTAGAAGTGATTGTCTAGAAGTCATCAGAGAAACTGAGGCGAGGACCAACACTGTTCATTCCAGAGGGAACTGAGCAGCATTCTCTTCTGACTCTATAGTAGGGTTAAGAATGGAAAGAACACCATTGCCTAGCAACAGCATTCTGTTGGTGGCAAAATGCCCTCTCACTGCTCCTGGATACTATCTTAAAAAAAAAAAAAAAAAAAAAAAAAGTGTGCCTTCTTAATAATCCTTCCAGGTCAGGCTAAGAGCCACCCACGGGCAAGAACAGTCTGCGTCCAGACCTGAGGCTTCTAAGTAGAATGTGTACATACAGCAATATCTTCGACACAACCTACCCCCACAAGCCCTCCCTCCACCCAGTGTACAAGAAAGGACTCTACAGGAAAGAGACTATTTTGCTGCATTTAAAAAACCAAAACAACAACAAACGAAAACCGGTCATTTAAGCAGAAGTAAGAATGACTGAGAACAGTCTTTCCCAGACACACCCCTTGCTGCCTCTCACCTCAGTGAGCCAACTGAGAGAAAAAGCACAGGTCCGGCTTAGTTCTTACTCACCACACCTCACAGGGTGAGCATGAGAAAGGGCAAAGGAGGTAACGGGAAGAAGAAGCCGCCGCTGGGGGTCATTTCCCATCTACCCCCTCACTAGCCAAACTTCCCATGTCCACATGTCCACTTTAAACAGTGTGGTTCAAAAAGTGTGCCAGGTAGACAGCAGGACAGTGATGTGGGCGCTCTAACTACACCTGACGACCTGGTTTCTACAGAAGCACTACAGCACAATGAGAAGGCTCAGCAGGAAAAGGAGCTCGCCCCAAGACTGATGACGTAGTACCAGTACAGTAGAAGAAGACAACCAACTCCATGTCCCCACTGACCTCCACATGTACGTTGTACACTAAATAAATATTTAAGCATCTTTGAAATCCCTATAAAGAGGGAGTACACTGGGAAGCGAGAGAATATATATATATATATATATATATATATATATATATATACACACACACACACACACATTGTAAACTGGGCAAGGACACGCTGCTGGGACATGGCAGAAGTATGATTCAAGTGGTTTCTTGTCCCTTGAAGGTGGGTAGCTGAGGTGTATTACAGAGTGGGAGAAGAACTAGCTGTTCCGTAGCCACGGGAAGGAGGTGGCAGAGAATTCTGGCCACCGGACTGATGTAAGACCAGATGGCAGGTGCTAGAGGCTGGGGGCACACATGCATGCAGAACTGAAGTACCTAACAGCTGTCAGGACAGAAACAGCCCCTCCCCCCCAGCCATGTTGGATGACTCTGGGGTGTATCCAGTCTTGACTGGAGCTACCAGAATGGGAATAGTAAGCATAAGCATGCTGATAGTTAATGCTTCAAAGATGAGAGTCAAGGGTCCCCATGTGGAGGTCCCGAGATGCTGGCTGGGGTGGGGGCAGGGGGCGTGATAGAGATAGGTTCAGAAGAACAGCAAAGCCAGAGACGGGAGGAGCTGGTCAAGAGGATGGTCTGGCTACACTGAGAGGCAACAGCAACAGCGGATTGGCTTTGCCAGAAGTGGACATTGCTCACAGAACAACCAACCACTAGGCTGTACTTTGGTGACTGGGAGATCAGAAGTCTTGGTCCATAAAAAAGCAACAGAACCTAAGAGACCTTCTCTATAGACAAGAGGGCAAATAGAGAGTTACAAGACACCCCCCTCCACCCCTAACCCCCTCAACCCCCCTCCACCACCAAGAGCTAGCCTTGGACATGCCTGAAAACAGAAGCAACCTAGGACATACCACAAAGGCCCAACCTCAGAAAAGACATCTGTCACATTCCGTGCACCCATAATGTTTAAGATTCTGTCATCTGGATGGAGTCAGAAGGTGTGTGTGTGTGTGTGTATGTGTGTGTGTGTGTGTGTGTGTGTGTGTGTATTAGGATTTATGCCTAATAAGCTGGGTGCTCTGCTGCTGAGTTCCATCCCAAGGTTGAGCCTAGTATTTCAGTATTTGGAATGACCATGGACATGTACAGCCAGTGGCTGAGAAATGAAGAACAAAAGCAGAGTGGAAGTAGATGTGGCCTTCTCAAGACATACCCTCCCTCCCTGCCTCCCCACATTCCTGGAATTATAAAGGGCACATATAATCTAGGGTCTAGGACAACACTGGAAAAGCCTGTAGTCTGCTGGCTTCCAGTCCCTCACCACAGCCTGGGGTCCCAACAGGGAGGAGTCACATTCTGGAGACTCTTCCACAGCCTCAAATGCTCTAAGAAATGACATCTAGCTGGACTGTGGCAATCCCAGCACTTGAGTGGCAGAGGCAGGCAGATCTCAGTGACTTCAAGGCCAGCCTAGTCTGCAGAATGAGTTCTGGGACAGCCACAGCTATACAGGAAAACCCAATGTTGAAGGGGGATGGGAATAAAAAGAAAAAAAAAGAAAAGAGAGATATTTGTGTGTTTGGATTATACAGAATAGTCTACATGAGATGGCTCAAAGCAAAGGGTCAGATAAACTAATGTTCTTCCCTCCTATTTTCTTCCCTTCCTTCTTTTTTTTTTAAAGGGCAATGAAGTGTATTCTATACTAACTTTCTCCCAACATATCACTGTGATACAGCGACTCTCCATTATCAATTTGATGGATTCAAAAATCATATGTGAAGCACATCTCTGGGCATGTTTGGGAGAGCCTTTCTAGAGATTTAACTGAGGTGGGAAAAAAGCTCTGCCCAAATTTTGTCTGTCTCTCCTCACAGGTTGGGTCTGAAGCTGAATAAAGAAAAGAAAGCAATGGTTCTCAGCTTTCTCTGCCTCCTGACTGAGCCAAAATATGACCAGGTGCCTCACTTCCCCTTGATTGTGCCCTACTTGCCATGATGACTGTACCTTGAAGCTGTGATCCAAGATAAATCCTTCCTTAGGTTGCTCATGTCAGGTATTTTTCACACCCACAAGTAATTAATACAATTCTATATACAATTAACCCACCCAAATGCCCATCATCCATTGTACCTCAGCTCACAACAATAGCTGTCCCTGGCCAGCAAACTGTATCCACAGAAAACACTTCTAAGTCAGTGTGACACCAGGTTTCACAGGTGGCTCTCTCTCACTTGCAGATCCAGCACATGTTCCATTTTCCCAGGGTTATCAGTAGCCATTTCACATTGATGTCTACCAAGGGCAAAAAGTTAGGTCAGATTCCCATGGCAGAGGCCCAAGGTATAGAATAGGGGGCTACCTTGGCTGTGCACCATGCTTCTAGAGTCTGGGGGGGGAGGGAATCTTCATTCCCCTACAGATGCCAACATCCAGTGGTTATCAGTATGGGCCAAGTCCAGACACTACCTGAACAGGACTCCAAACAGAAAGCTACTTCCCACTTTTCAAAATAGGATGCCTAAGCATGTGTGGGCGGAGAGATAACGCTGGAAGAAGTCATGATGGGGCCCAGTGAAAACACAGAACAGAATCAGAACACTGGAGCATATATTCCAATGGGAGTGGCCGGGAAGTGGAAATGCTCAACAGAATACCCTGAAGCCATTGCAAATGTAAATATTAACAATGTCAGAATGCAGACATTGATGCTTGGCAGCTCAGCAGAAAATATCTGGTTTTTCCCAAGCTGTTAACATTAAGTGCTGTCTACACAAACTGAACTAGAAATAGTAATGTTGTCCCATACATTTCTAAGTCAGAGACATTACTGGTCTCAACTCACATGAAGGGCTCTCCAAATAGAGCCTGACCTTTTGGTTTTAGAGGTGGACTGACTGAGAAAAACAAGGCTCCTAGAGAGGAAACTGTTTACTCTAAGGAGGACCAAGTCACAAAGGTTTATTTCAAAGGCTGTACCTCCATTCAGCTCTCCAGCTCAGAGCTTTGGAAAGCCACCCAAAACAAAGACTTCAGTGAGTCAGTCAAAAGTGGCTACACGTCCTATCTAGCCACCAGCAGAATCCCTGGGTGTTATCGCAAAAGGGCCAGTAATGCTTAGCTCTCAAATGTAGCACTTATCAGGGTAAGACATATATACACACCCTATTCACCAATGTTTATGCTAGCCTCCGTTTCAGTGCTGATGAGAACTCCACATGCCTACCAATCAGGCTAAGGGTATTATTAACAGAGCAGCAGGTAGACCTCTGGGTAGCAGGCATGGGAACAAGCAGAAAGAAGCAAGCTAAACTTAAGTACATTGTGAGGTGTGCACTACAGGAAGAAACAAAACCCCAGCACATACATCTGTACCATCATTCTAAAAGGTGGTACCCTACCAGTGTAGAGCCGTATAAGCCAGAACTACAGGCCACCAGCGTGACTGCCCACAGATTGTCCCTAGAGATCTCTCAAACATCTTTACCTTGAAAGCTCATTCTTCTTGTCTGGTTGTTCAAATTTTTAATCGTTGGGAAGTTTTCATTAACAATAAATTGTTGGCAAATTTTAACTACTAATAAAACTCAGCCCTAGTCCCCTGCCAATCTTAGATTTCATCTGCACTTCTTCCAGCTATTCTCTAAGAAAAACTGAGAATTAAACAGCTTGGGGTTTGGCGTCAAGTCTGCCTCACAGGATGAATGCTTATCAGTGAGACGGTGTTACCACTGAACTGCTGCTCATCTGTTCAGACACCCCAGTGCCTCTATGTTGTAAGCATTCTCTTAGGACTGTGATCAGAGACAGGGTCCCTGCACAGACAGAGCTTGCCTGTGGCTTCTGAGGCACACTGGTTCACTATTGCTTCTCACACACACAGAATCAGGATTTGAGAGGAAAACATGTTTTTGCACATACTCCAGACCTGAACTACCCAATATAATAGCCACAAGCCACATGAGCACTTGAAAGGGAGAATGTCCAAACAGAAGTGCCTACTGTATGTACAATAGAGTTCAGGGACTTGATATTAAGAAAGGATATAAAATATCTCTTATGTGGTTTTTGCACTGATTACATGACATATGGAGTCAAACAGATCTATTGTGTGAGTGAATTCTACCAGGCTTTTGTCCCCATATGTCTATGAGACAGCAATGATCCTGTCTGCTGTGAATGCAATGGGGAAATGAAAGCCTGAAGCAGTAAAGGATCTGCCAGGAGCAGTGCCCAGGTACCACTGTCCCAGTGAAAGATAGCCTACGAGGCAAGGAAGTGGGTGGGCATCAGATCTGCAACAGTCTGCAATGAGACAGCAGCAGCAGTGCTGAATCCTAGAGGAGCATCCCAGAGCAAACACCCTATGTCTTGACTATATGCTTTCTTCTGGGTCACCACATTCCACATGATAGTACCATAGCCTCAGGCAGTTGCTGAGTCCTGATGCCCAATTCTAACCATGACACGAAGGGGCAAGGAACACGAAAGTGCAGGAAGGACAGGGGCAGCAGCCACACCCGGCCTCATCCTACAAGGCCAAGTGGGAGAGAAGCAAAGGGAGATGATGAGAAGAGGGTACCTGGTCCCTGTCTGGATAATTTTCTTCACTCACCTTTTAAAAATAGGGACCAGATATGGAGAAAACAAGGGACTTCTTTTTTTATATTTATGGTTGTGAGCCTAGCCTTTAACGGCTGAGCCATCTCTCCAGCCCGGGACTTCTTTTTTTAAACAAGCCTTTTAGTCCTATATTAAATTTTTAGAAACAAGAAAATATGTGAAAGGAAACTGTAACATACTGGAGCAGAGAAATGTGGGCTAAGGTCTCCTCGGAAGGGAGATCTATCAGAGCCTGAAGCAGTTCCAAAGACATATTAAAATAAAGTTCAGTGGGGGAATGGGTTGTGTTCAATTTTCCCCAAAAATATTTAAGTCTGTATTTTGCAAGGTAAGGTAGGACAATTGGAGGCAACCTGTTTATAGACTAGCAAGGGGAGCATAGGGAAATCCTAGAGGAATGTGGAGAGATCTTAGGGATGGGCAGTTCCTGGGAACTTCCTCCAGTGCTCCAGGCACACAGGACTGAGCCCTGGCCAGAGACAGGAAGGCGTGCTGTTACTCTCACCCAGATCCTGTCTACAGTCCCCTAAACCAGGTCAGTGATGACAGTGGAAAACAAAAAAATAAAAAAAGAACGAGTCAGCAGAGCCAGCTGAGTGAACAAGGGGGAGAGAAAGGCTGAGTGAGCGAGCTGGGGCTGGGAGAAGCTCAGGGGGTGGGGCTAGAGGCTGGCCAGGCTTCGGTGGTTCAGCTGTTGATGAGTACCCACAGCTTCCTCAGCTCTAAACCTACTGGGCTAAGACTTTACTGAAAAGACAACCCAGAAACCATCCAGCCTTTTTAACCATGCATTTCTGATGCAAATAGCTCAAAACCCAGATCCAGCAGGAGAACCCCGCCTACTTCAAGCAGGTTTCCTTCTCTAGGAGAACAGCAGGCCACCCTCAGGAGAAGATGCATTCACTTAACAGGAGCATATCTGCTTGAAGGCTATGTTTGCATGCATGCTCTCTCCAGGCAGGGATGAGGACTCTAACAGTGACCACAATTCCCTTTTCTCTGAGGTTCACGTTTTGTTTGTTCGTTCGAGGAGGGGGTAGAGATAACAGATAGAAAAAAGTTCTTCAAGTACATCCTAAAGGCAGGCAGCCTAGCTTCTCTCAAGTCGAAAGCTCTTCCACAGGACTTTCACACACCATTCCCTGGGCCTCCCCAGCACCTGGCATCAAACACCACCTAGGAAGTACTTTCAGACTCAACCACCGTTAGCTAGGAAATAAGCACCTCACAGCTTAGTGACCCACAGTGGAAAACGCTCTGAAACCATAAAGCATCCTTACACACAGAGCTGCTTCATGTCAGTAATTAGTTCTTCATAGTAACTTTTTTCCCTCTGTTATTCCAAAAAGTTCTGCAAACACTTCGAGAACAAGCTACAAGGGCCAGCTGTACAGAAGACTAATTTGAAACAGTTCACAAGATTCCCTTATAAAGTTGCATTATGTAAAGATGCTTTCTATAACCATTTCAATTCTAAATAAAAGCTTCTTTCCAAGGGATGCATCTGATCAAAGGTTACAAAAAATGGGAGAATCTCTTTTGCCCAAGAGGGTCAGCTTTACTGTTGCTCAGCTAGCTTTAAACCCATGAGCACTTCTTTAAATATGGAGAAGTTGACATCATCATAATACAACTTCATCAGCAAGTCAAAACACCAAGACGGTAGAGGGCATCTTTTCATATTCCCCCGATTCTTCCTTCAATAAGAAGAGAGCACCAGATCAGTCTTAGTCCAGGAAACACTCAAACAGAGGGGGGGGGAAGGGGGAGAGAGAGTGTGTGTGAGATGTGTGTTCAGGAAGGAGATAAGAAACTCCCAAATACCAGCTTAACTCTTACAACACACCTCAGGCTTCTACAGTTTTGTGTTTTTGTTTTTCAGAAATACAGGCGAAAAAATAAAATAAAATAAACCAAAAATCTCAGGCTGCCCTTCTTCATTGGCTGACTCTAGGATGCCATGGCAAAAAAGATGGTGAGAAAGGTGCTACTTAACTCTGTAACAGCTGAGCCTAGCTAATAGCACAACAGCCCACTTTTAAATCACCTGCATTGTTGAGCTGCGGCTGGACTATCTGGTGAGCAGTGCAAGGCACATATAATCTACCCGGCCTTGAACACTGGGGGATGCCAGCCTTTGGGGAGTGGGGGTGGGGGAGGCTGCATGCCAAGCTGAAACTACACTGTCAGTGGAACTGAAGAGTGGGCCCTCGGCACTCCACACTCACTCTGATCAAAAGCCAAGCCCTTCCCTCCAGAGTTCACAAACTGAATCTCTAGATCCAAGGTGGGAATTGCGGGAGAAACCCACGCTAAACTGTGTGACTGACTGTTCTAGGGCTACACTCGAAAGTTACTCACAGAAATAGGGACCTTTGGTGAGCACCCCACCCCCACAATTTTAATGACAGTAAGGGACATCCTGTGTAGATACTGGGGCAACGATTCCAAATATCAAAATCTTATTTCTAAAAGCTTCTAATTCTAAACCAAGGTGTCTCTTTAGAGACAAGGTTTCAGCCACCTGAGCAGCGATACTAAGATCTCCATCTCCACAAACAAGTATGCCAAAGGACAGAACCACAGTTGGGCCAGAAGCGCAGGGGAAGGAAAGTGAACCTTCTTTAGTCCCGACCCTACGCCTTTCAATGTGTATGTGTGTGTGTGGGGGGGGGGGGAATCACACCTCTCCTGACTTCCAGCACCGTAGAATTCTTGGTAAAATTTCTACCACCCTCTTGGTGGCCTGGCAAGCTTTCTGGCTCACTCACTGCCTTGCCAAGCAAATTACCCTGGAAGTTGTAGTCGACAATGGCTACCCTCACCCTCTTTCCCAGGGTAGAAGGGGCAGCTGGAAAGCTAATTTAGGAGGATCTAACTATCATAACTTTACTTCCAGAATACCAAATTCGTCACAATTCAAATGGTCGCACATATGGCTGTTTGTTTTCTTTTTACAAATCTGTTAAGTCTATTAAATCTTTCGTTGTAAGCACTTTATCCTCAAATTGAGGGGGAAGGGGCTTAAGACTAGGAATTAGTCACGATGCTGCAGAAGGGTTTCTGCACATTCAAAGGAGGAGAGGAAAAAAGGGATCCGAGACCACGCAGGTCCGACAATCGGCTCAGGTGGAAGTTCTGCGTTCTGGAAAACCCAAATAGGCATTTCCTCATCAGCCCTCTGAGACTTTGAGGTCGCCCACCCGCTCGCTGGCAGTCAGAACTTAGGTGTAAGGGCTACCAGCTGGCACTACAGGTTCCTCAATCCCTCTGATGTCCTTCTCACCCTCTCCGCAGACTGCACTAAAGGAGTTTCTGACCCCGACGCTACGGGACAGTCGCGCCCCAAAGTTACTAACAGCACCGCTATCAGAGTCAACTAACTCTGCATGGCTTTCAGCTCACGCGTAGGCAACTTTCGATCCCCAAAGGGGAGGAACCAGGTTTCTCAGTCTCCGGATTCTCAAGAAGTTTCCGTGAGACGCGCAGCTTCTTGGCTGAGCGCAACATCCACAGTCCCAGAAGAAAGAAGGATCTCGGCCGCCATCCTGGGCACGGAGCCCAGAAAGCTGCCCTCCCCTCGCCTGCCAGCCTCTAGCCCCAGACCTCTGCGTCTCCATCTACGCCGCCGAAACCGCGGGGTTCAAAATCGCCCGGGTTCCGGCCTCGGTGTGTGCGCCACAGGGGCGCAGCGCAGAGACAGAGGACCTACTAGCAGGGACAAGGAAAGAACAGAGGTGATCACCGCTCACCGTCCGGTCGCTCGGCCAACAGGAGCTCACCCAAGTTTGCCAAACCCCGGCCACAGTCTCTGTAAAGTTTGCACTCCTTCACCGAGGTAGCCTGAGCCAGGGACACGAGAGCCGTGCGGGTCCTGACACCTGTCGGTATCTCCCCTCCGTCTCCCGGGCATCCCACCAGGCTCTACTGGGACGGACCCGGAGCGTAAGTACTTCGTTCCCAGCGGAACCGCACAGCATCCTCACACCTGCCGAGGAGGGGAGCATGGACTCACCTGGGCGCTGGAAGAGGAGGCGACAGAGGCAGTTAGTTGGCGTGGGCAGCCCCCAGCAGGAGCGGCGCGGCGACTACGGCCCCCAGACAGCTGCCGCGAGTGAGCGGTCCCGCCGCCGCCCCCTCCGATCTTAACCGGCCTGACCACTCCCCCGCGCCTCCCCGCCCCTGCCCCCGCCCCGCGGCCGGCCTCCCGGGGGAGCCAGGGCGGGGCGCGCCGGCCGCGGCCCCGAGGGATCCTTGCGCCCGGCGCTAACGGCGGGGGCCCGGGCAAACGCCGCCCTCTGATTGGCTCCCCGGGTCAATGGTTGCCGTGAGACAAGTAAACCTCCGGAGGCGCGAAGGGGCGGGGTGGCCGGGAGGCATCGTTGCGCAGGCGCAATAGAGAGGGGTTGTGTCGCCACCAACTCAGATGTTGAGAGGACTCTTTCCCGTCAGTCTGCTCAGCTACCCTCTGCAGCTCCTGGTCTTTGCCTTCCTTTGCCCTGACACTTTTCACTTCCACCCTGCTTGCTCCCTGGCGGGTGCATTTTCTGAGTTTTTGGCGCTCCTCGCACCAGTGACTCCCTGGTTCCGGGAGCCGGGAGTGGAAAGAAGCTCACGCCTGTCTTGCGCGGTGTTTGTGAAGTTGGAAAACTCTTAGGGCCCTGGAAATGTTTCATATTCCTCGAGCAAATTGGCTGGAGGTGAGATCGTGGTCCTGGGGAAAAGGAAGCAGCTGATTCTCTGGCCGCGGGACCACCTGTGTGTAGTTAGTGGACCCAGGAACCCATCGCAAAGCTGAAAGTACAGCGGCTGGGCCCTCCTCGGAATGGCACAGGGCTTTATGGTCTGTTGTCACTTGTTGGCGAGTTCCCCACCCCACACTGCCCTTAATTCCCTTGCAAATGATCGATGGCTTTGCTTCAGAATTAAGGCTAGTGAGCAGAAATCTCCTTCACCACTTAACTATCTGGAAGACCTTGAGAGGAACTGTTTTTGTTTTGGTTTGGTTTGGGGTTTTTGAGAACATGTCTCCTGAACCCAGACAAGCCTTTAAGTAGCTTTGACTGACCTTTAACTGATCCTCCTGTGTGCACCTTCCAGGCTGGGCTTACTGACTAGCTTAACCTATCCCCATAAACTTCTATTTCCCGTCAGTAAGATGGGGTAAGGATGGAATAATTTAGGATCAATATTAGGAAAATAGTTACTAATCATGCACTGCTTGAAATTAAGTGCATACCAGGTGCTATGTTAGTTAGGAAGCAGTCATTAATAACGCTTATTGAGCTTCATTTAATCCTGGAAGATGTCTTCCTGAATCAGTGTTCTCCTTACCGACTCTGCCCTGCATGAGTGTCCAGCAGTATCTTCTAGGCCATGAAGAGTTCTTAAATTCAGGCTTCCTTGAAGTCTCAGAAATTTTAACAGTATAAGGCAGTATTAGAACTTACAGAGATTGGGTGTCCTTGTTCTTGAACACAAATTCAAGGTGTATAGTCAGTTTTGTTAATGGTGTGAGCGCTGTCTGGTCTCACAGTGTCTTTTATTGTGTGCAGAATGATGGATGTGTATACTCACACAGCTGTCACCCAGAACATTTCCAGCTTTGCAGTGGCCCCTGCCACTCAGTATCTCACAGAGTTGCCAATATTAAGATCTCAACCTTCATATTTCAGTCGTACTGATACTTGAAGTTTACATGAACTTGAAATAGGAGTGAGCATTTTTCTGTCTACAAGATTTTTCTGCTGTATATAATGGTGGCTCATTCTTCACTACTGCACATTCATTCAATAGCCAACAGTTTATGTACTCAATTTACTGTTTGGTAGACATTGTCAGTTGCTTCAAGTTTTTAACACTCCATAGTCAAATTGCTGGGAATATTCTATGTGTAGATGCAACATTCATTCATTCAAGTTACACACATGCTGGGGACTGGAAATTCTGGTTTACAGAGTATGCACGGGTTAACTGGTAACATATTACCAGTAATCTGAATAATAAAAATAAGGACCAAAGAAAAAAATAAAACCAAAAATCTAAACCATAAACAAAACTAGATACATTTTTAAAGCAAAAGGAGTATGATCTTTATGTTTCAACCAGTGCTGTGAGATTCCTGGTATCCCACAAGATACCATCTTGGTATCAAAAGGTGTTTAAACATTTTAACTATATTGTTGGCGGGAGATGTGCGTGTCACAGTGGGTGTGTGGAGGTCGTAGGATAACTTTTGGTTCTCTCTTTCCACCATGTGGGATCTGGGGGGTTGAACTCAGGTCATCTGAGCATCTCCCTGGCCCAAGTGTTTTCTTTTTAAATTAAAAGCAGAGATGTGTATTGCATTGTAATTAAACATTATTTCTCTCATGATCAAGCAACTTCTCAGATGTCTATCGTCCATTATGATGATCTTTAAGGGAAGTATCTGTTCATGTCTTTTGCCCATTGAAACTCTTCAACTTCTCTACATATTCTTGACATAAATCTTTGTCTGTTCCAAATACCTTCTCTCAACCTGTGCCTGATTACAGTTTAATATTATTTTCTGGTTAAAAGAATCTCTTAATTTTTAATAAGCTCAATTTGTCAATCTTATTTTCTTAGTGTTTTATGTCCTGTGTAAGGAATCTTTACCTGTCCCAAAGCCACAAAGATAATTGCCTTTGTTTTCTTCTGAGAATTAGGTTTCAAGCCTTAAGCAAATAACTAACCTACAAAGCTCCAATCTTAATAATACTAAAAGCAAATTATTACCTTGGCCTTTGACAGGGATACTGTCATCAAAGGTAGCTATTGATATTAAGTTTTTGTTAAGCATACAAATTAGTGGTTTTCACCATGACGTTTCTTACATACAAGTTGGTTATACACTTTGTTCTATACCAATTTCTCAGGTCTCTGCCAGGTCCCCTCCCCCTCCAGGTAGTCCCTTCTCTTCCCTGATAGTTCCTTCTGCTTTTTTATACAAGTAGACTTCTGAACCTACAGTTTGACTGCTCTTTGCTTAAGTGACCTTTTGTCAACTTCCTGAACAAATTAAGTAATCCTGTGATGGGGAGATGGAGAGAACCAGGATCCAGAAAAGAAACAGTATGTTTGCACACGTGTGCACTTTTTTCCCCTCATTTTTAAAAAATTCCTGGGGCATTTCTAAACTTTTTAAAGATTTTTTTTCAGTTTTATTTTTTAATACACTGTGTTCTTTCTACCTCATAAAACTGTGGCACCCTGAAGCTGGCAGGAGGCTCGGGAAGTAATCAAGTTCTGCCCACTGGAAAAGGAACCAGATATTTAAACTGTCCCTCCAAGATGCTTGGTGCCTCCTTGCCAGATTTCAGCCTCTGCTGGTGCACAGCCAACCAAAATGCTTCAAAGACTTTTCTTTTCTTCATTTGGAACAATCCACTAGTTTATACCTAAGAGAAGCTGAGGTGAGAGAAACAGATAAAAAACAGTCTTCAAAATGCAAATGTGCCCCTCTGTTAGCAATAACCTGTGGTGATATGTAACATGCTACAATAACCCTAGAAACTTCATGTCACAATAAAGTCATTTTAGGTATCTGAGTGAAGCAAGGAAACTTCAGCATTACTGCCTTTGCTGAGGAAGAATGACTTTTGGAATAGTTGTTATGTGTCCCCTCATTTATCAGTTTCCAATGTCTTAAATTTTTGATTACTTTAACTCAGTGAGTCATTCTAATATTTATTCAAATGTCTCCTAAGTCTCTCTCTCAAAATGATTAGTATCAACTTTATTAACATGTATAAAGGAGTGCAGGGCCTCGATAAGAACACAACTTAATGAATGTCCCCCACACTAAGCAAACCTGTGCTACCTACATACAGATGAAGAAATAAAGGAATAGAGAAATGACTGTGGCATATGTTAATACAGAGGTTTTGTCTACATCCCAGTGAGTCAGGAACAGGAAGGACTATGGTTTGGCTTCCCACTGACCACCTACAGCCCTAGAGCACTCACCAAGAAACCCTGTTTCCTCTCCAGCCTCTTTGGGCCCTTTTTTTTTTTTTTTTTTTTTTTTGGCAGTAGAGAATGAAGCTTGGAGGAAAGCTATTGCTTGGATGAAATGCTGCCCCCCTCATCTCACCCCAACCTCCACCCCCAACATGGGCTCATAGGGAGTGGCACTATTGCTTACTGGAGTAGAAAGTTTGTCACTAGGGGTGGGCTTTGAAGTTTCAGAATCCCAAACCAGGCCCAGTGACTGGCTCTCCTGCTGTTGCCTGTGGATCCAGATGTAGAACTCTCAGCTACCTCTCCAGCACCATGTCTGCCTGCATGCTGTCATGCTTCCTGCCATGATGATAAACCTGTAGACTGTTAGCCAGCCCCCGTTAAATGTTTTTCTTTATAATAGCTGCCATGATCATGGTGTCTCTTCACAGCAATGGAAACCTTAACACTGAATTCCAGAATGAATGGACCATAGGACTCTTCATGAGTGAATGGAACAGGATGAAGGATGACTGCATCATTGGTGTTGGCTGTGACAGCAAACACAGCACAGCATGGCAGAGGAGGTACAGCTGCTAGGTGGATGTGGTGAAGCACCTATGACAGGGCCCAGAAAGTAAGAAGGATGACCAAGAGAAGAGCGATGACCAGCTATGTTGCCTGTCTGCTAGCCACCTCCAGTCTCTCTGTAAGTGAGTCCTTGGAAAAAGGACTGAGTAGAGTCAGGTGGCTTGTATCCCAGTCCAAGCCAAGCTATAAACTTGGACAGATAGATTCATCAATCTGAATCTCAACATCCTGATCCAGAGACAGGAATGGTGATGGAATTTGCCTACTTGCTTCATGAAGCTGTGCGTTTCAGAAGGGGAGGTCAGGGTCCTTTGCCAACTTTGCAACCTTTTATCTCATTATTGGCTGTAAAGAGGGTTTGGCAAGCAGGTCATAATGGGGGGGATAAATCCTCAACAGTTTTCTGTGTTTGCCCTCATTTTTACCACCCCTATGTCTTATCTGAGGATTAAAGTTTTAACTCTCTTACTGGGAAGAGGGATTCATGTGTGTGAATTGTTAATTGATCACCTCATATCTCATGACCAAGCACTGGGTCAACTCTGTTAGGAGTCTCCCTCAGCACCTCCCCCCCCACCCCCAGTGCTGAGATTGGTGACACCGAGTCTGTTCCTGTTAGCAGCAGCTCCTAATGTGTCCACATCTTTTGCCAAAGAAGGATTCCCTGCTTGTGGGAGTGGCCCCCTCCCTACCAGATGTCATTTTCTGCACATCCACTGGTCTTACAGTCCTCATGTTTCTCTGGATTTCTAGTCACAAGCACTCAAAGGTGACATTGGATTATTTAAGCAAAATGGGATTTATTTAAAAGTTTTTAAGGAGCCCACAGAATCAGCAAGACAGCTGAACAGGCTGGCTCATCAACTGCTACTAGGGGTATCTGCCATTTCTGTCTTCACCTAGGGAAGAACTCTCAAAGCAAAAGGTTGTCCAAAGGGAAGAAGCGCAAATGTTCGAGGCTGGAATATGTTTTCTCCCTTGTAGCTTTACACTTCATCTCCTGTGAAGTTTGTGCAGGTAATCTGGCACCCTGTCGTCATTGTGGCTCTGGGACACAATGCAGACATCGTTTCTGAAGTCTGAGCCTGGGCCAAGAAAATGGATTCTTGAGAAGCTTCTAGGGTGGAGGCCATCCAGCTGGCCCTACCTGCCATACTCTGCCCCCTGGCAGGTGGTACTTTTCCTCTTCAATTCCTAGAATAGGCATTTAGTGGATGCCTGGTGGGAGGGGAAAGAAAAAGGGGAGGAGACTTTGGATACCCAACTCTTACTCATGTCTCAGTTTCCATTGCTAGCTGCTTGTGGTGCCAATCATTTCACTGCCTTGAGCCTCTGTTTAAAACACACACACACACACACACACACACACACACACACATGCACGCACGCAGCACAGTGTCTCTCACACACTCTCACAGTCTCTCTCTCTCTCTCTTACACACACACACAATCTGCAATCTGGCTGGGTCACTCCTGGTGCCTCCAGCACCAAGGCCATGCTGCCCAAGGCGCTTCGTGGGGCTGACTGCACATAATGACAGTGTCCCAGAGCTGGCGCTTGTATAACAGGCAGATTTACCAAGAGGACATGGATGTTTGCTCAGCAGCCCAGAAGTCTATAATTAGACTGTCACAACATCAGCAAAAGTACAGGATCAATGTAATCAGAGAAGAAATGGAAAAGAACGCCGCATCAGTCAAAGCCTCCAGTGGGTCCCCGTGGTTTCCGGAGTACTAATGGCCCAGGCGGGACTCCACGTCCTGCTTGTGGGTTTCCTCCTGGGTGATGACAAGGTTTGCTTAGGTTGACCAGGCCTGCTCCTCTCAGCCACCTGGCTCTTTTCTTAGTCTCTGTTTCCCATTCCTCTGCTCACTGAAAGGAAGCAGGACTTAACAGCTGAAACTCATGGCTGAGGTACCACTGATGTTCATTATATATGTGTGGTTGGGAGGGGGGAGGGCCAGCTTCTCTAACACAGATTCCTGGGTCCATCTTAGCCTTGTACAACCAGAAGCTGTGCAGTGAGTGTTGTGGGCTATTTGTACACTGTGAAAAGGTGTTTTGCTGTGATTGGTGTAATAAAAAGTTGAATGGCCAATTGCTGGGTAGGAGAAGTATAAGTAGAGACTTGGGAGCAGAGAGAGGGAGCAGGAAGAGAATCTGGGCATGAGCCAAGACACAGAGAGGAAGCATGAGGTGCAAGTTGGAAGAGAGGTAATGCCGAAATGATAGAACATAGGTTAAAATACATGGATTAGATTGTGGAGCGAGCTGTGGACAAGCCTAAGTGATAGGCTCAGCTTTCATACATCTCTGTGTTATTTGTGAGCTGATGGCCCAAAGAAAATCCAGCTACAGGTGAGCACCAAAGACAGTCTGTATTAGGCACATTTCAGCTCCTATTATTTATTCATGCTAAAAGTTGTGAACTGCTAGTTGTGAACACCTGTCCCAGCTCACACTGGACTGGCCCTCCAATGTCTTCTGCTCCACTCCTGTGTGTTGACAGCACAGTGAAGTTGACAGTGTGCAGCCATGGTTAAAGGACTTTGCCTGAGCCCAGGGATGATAATGGGCTTCTTAGTTTCTTTTTAACCATGTTAAGAATCCCATACTGCAGACATGTTTA
This sequence comes from Sigmodon hispidus, assembly GCA_004025045.1. NCBI lineage: Eukaryota > Metazoa > Chordata > Mammalia > Rodentia > Cricetidae > Sigmodon > Sigmodon hispidus. The sequence goes on along the minus strand of PVIH01010165.1, from coordinate 6,018 downwards.
TCTCCTTTAATCCCTATGATACCTAAGCCATTGAGTCATGTCCAATGCCTTTAATTTTTTTCCACCAAAGTAGATCCGGGCTCACATCTATCCCAGAAGGAACAGGATATGAGGGCTTTAAGTCTTTTGTGAGCCTAATTCTTACAGAATCAACCAGAGTTTTTAAGTTTATGGAATTTGTTTCTTAAATAACTTTTTACATTAACAATGAATCTTAGATGGTAAAAAAAAAAAAAAAAAAAAAAAAAAAAAAAAAAAAAAAAAAAAAAAAAAAAAAAAAAAAAAAAAAAAAAAAAAAAAAAAAAAAAAAAAAAAAAAAAAACCAAAAAAAAAAAAAAAAACAGAGGCAAAGCAAAGGAATAAATTATGACCAATTCCACAACAGTTGTGTTTATATTTTGTGTTTATCCTTCCACATTGTACGTGTGCATTTGTATACACTCTCATTCTATTCCTGTATCAGCAGAGTCCCTGCAGAGACCAATGACACGTGGAAGCAGGGTAATTGGCAGAAGCTCAAGGAAGGGCCAAGTTGAGGGCAATCTGTTTTAGTCATTCTCCTTATTACTATGACAGAGTACTTAAAAGCAATCAGGAGGGAGGGGACAGTCCATCATGGTGGGCAGGACGGCAGCAGGAGCTTGACAAGGCTGATCACATTGCATCAAAGTCAGGGAGCAGAAGGTGATGGATGTTTGTCCTCATCATTTTCTATTTTACCTGCTCTGGGACACCGGCACTTGTGGAATGGTCCTACCCACATTTAGAGTGAGGCTTTCCACTCCAGTTAACCAAATCCAGATAATTCTGCACACAGCCTTAAAGGGATGGGCAGCCCTAAAGAACTAATGATAAATAGGGAACCATTTCCACACTAGGTCTTAAGGGATAAGAGCACACCTACCCCACCTCCTGAAGACATGGGGATCCCTACCTGTACTTTGTATTCCCTTCCCAACCAGTAGACAAATTGGTACTGTCTCCCAAGATTCAGCAGGAAGTCAGAGGTGGAAGGGGAAGGTCTGCATGGCACTCCCACATGCATTTATAAATGCAAAGAGATCATTTTAATTTAATTTAGATCATTGGTGTCTTAGGATTCTATTACTATAAAGAGACACCATGACCATGTCAACTCTTAAAAAGGAAAGAATTTAATTGGAGCTGGCTTACATTGTTAGATATCATCATGGCAGGAATCACGAAGGCAGACATGGTGTCAGAAAGGTAGCTAAGAGTTCTACATCTGGATCCTGTGTCTGGCTTGAGCATCCGAAACCCTAAAGCTCATCCCCAGTGACATATTTCCTTCAACAAGGCCACACCACCAATAATGCCACTCCCTATGAGTCCTTGGGGGGTCATTTTCATTCCAACCATCACAATTAGTGAACCTGGCAAACACATTTTTCTGCCTTTGATGAATTCCACTGCACCAAGTAAGCACAAAGAATGAGTGTTTCACTATGTTTCCCTCACACAGTGAGCTAGGATTCCCCAGGCTATTACTCCAAAGTCAACTAGTTGCTCCGTGAATGTGGACCCTTGCATAGTGTGAGATAGAGTACTGGGAAGGAGGGAGAGAAAACTGGCAGAGCCTCCAGCCTCAAGGAGCGTCCAAGAAGACCTGGCCGCACTCCTCTAAGATGCAGCAACCAAACGAGACAAACCCTACAAGAAAGAGGCAAAGTTTGTGGAGATCCCCAGATTCATATTGGAAATTATCTCCACTGCAATAGTCAGGAGAGCCAGCATCTCCAAGATGGGACTGAGTTAGGAGGCATTGCCCTTGTGAGCAGATGAAGACCCTTACTTTGAAAGACGATTCATAATGAAAGTTTCCCTCTACACAGCTGAGAGCCCCTCATCCAAACTCAGACCTCAGTTTTTAATTTCCCAGCTACCAGAACCATGAACTAAAAAACCAAAAGACCCTTTATTGTTTATAATTTACTGTGTGTGATATTAATTGTAGCTATAGAAACTGTACTAAGAAAGACAGACACAAATGTTTACATTAAGTATAGCTAATAGGCTCATAATAGTTGAGAGCCATTACCAAAAGACACTGCTATATATTGGTGCTATTCCAAGTTATTTGCACATATTTGCATTATTTAATCTCCCAAGAACCCCATGTAGTAGGTGATATGTTTTTCTGTCTCTGGCTTTCTCATAAGTTTGCTAATGGCCAGTTGGCCTGCTAGAATTCCCAAGGCTTCTTTCTGGTCAAACTCATATCTTGTGAGATTTGAAAAATAAAAACTCTAAGTGTGTACACTGGACATTCTTGACAGATGCCAGACATTCACTAGTACATTGTCATGTACCTGACTGTAACTGATGCCTCAACCTGGGGCTGTTAGCCTGCTTGCTCAAGTCTGTCTGGCCAAATTGTGGTCATTTGGGGAGTAGCAGCATCCCAGCCTCTGCTCAGCATGTGGAAGAAAAGAAGAGAGCCCTCATCCCTGTGTGGACAGGACAATTTACAGAACTCCTGCCTTCATTTGCTGCCCTGAGAAGACCAAGGATGTGGTGATGCTGACATACTGGCAGACAGAGCAGAGAATCAGGACCACCCAAATGGAGTCGCCCCTGCCTCCAAGCTTTTCTCCTTTAGGACCACCCTCTCTAAGTATCGTAGTCTATTTAATTAGAATTTTGATACCTAGCTACTGAGAACATCTGGATAAATAACATCCCCCCAAAAAAACCCCTCAAATCCTGTGTGAAAATGTCACATTGGACCATTTAAGGACTGTCCTGGTCCTCTATCATCTGCTCCAAAACTAACCTTCAAGAGATGTCTTCTTGAAGGCAAAGTTCCCTAACACTTTCATGTCAGCATTTCCTGCAATGGTTACTTTTCTTCCCAAACAAACTCTCAATCCCTGCTTCAGTGTTCGATGAACAAGCATCCGCTGCCCAGTGGGTTGCAAATCTGCATGGGCAGTCTAACAGGATGCTGGACTCCAGGCTCTCAGAGGACCAAGTGAGGCTGACGGCAGAACAGGACTTGAGTCCTGCTACAGTGCAGTATGAGCTTCTAGGTCTCACTTCCTGGGCTCAAGTCTCCACCTAGCCTACTCCTTGTGATACATTATTTGACCTTGATAGTGAACTTGTGATATTGAGGAGTAGCCATTTTCTTGAAATTGAAACACCCTCCCTAAGGAAGAGGGGCACCTTCTAAGATGCCCAAAGCTGAGGACACTTTGCAGGCCCAGAAAATTCAGATGACAAGATTTACAAGGATCCTACAAAGGTTTTTTTTATTTTGTTCTGGGTTTTTTTCTTGTCTTTTCATTTTGGGGTGTGTGTGTGTGTGTGTGTGTGTGTGTGTGTGTGTGTGAGAGAGAGAGAGAGAGAGAGAGAGAGAGAGAGAGAGAGAGAGGGAGAGAGGTGTGCCATGGTATGCAGTGTATGTATGAAGGTCAGAGAACAAGTTTTAAGATTTGGTTTTCTCCTGCCATGTGGATTCTAGATTTCAAACTCAGACTTTCAGGCTTGTTTACCAAGTGCTTCTGCTCACTGAGCCATCTCTTCAGTCCCAGAGGTTTTATGCATGAGCAAGGAACAATTGCTGAGAGAGAAGAGGTTCTTCAGTGGAAGCGCCTACAAGCTGACTCGCTGCTTATCAAACTAGACTCCTTTGTATTCATTTTTCATTCTCATTGGTGCCCTACAGGAACAAATAGAAATGTATTCCCATCTCCCCAGGGAAGGTGGACAATGGAGGATGCCTCTCCTATCAGACTCAATGATTAAATGACTTACCCAGATGCCATAGGTCTGACATAACTGAAGTTTACAAGAAAAAAAAAGTCTATTACTATTAACCAAAATAACTTTCTCCATGAAATTCAGTTTTCTTCCCTGAGAAGTGAGAGAATAAACCCTCTCCACCTGATGTGCTTCTCTTGGTAGACTTGCACTGAGGCAGGAGGCTCTTCAGAGACTTTCTGATAAAGAAAAAGAAGTTCCACCCTTAGCATGCTCTGAGGCATGTGGCAAGCACTTTCTGCCAGTTGGCCCCAGGACCTTAAAGGACAGAATTCGTTATTGCATGGATTGTAGTTAGTATTTAATGAAAACCCAGAGAGAGAGAGAGAGAGAGAGAGAGAGAGAGAGAGAGAGAGAGAGAGAGAGAAAGAGAAAGAGAGAATAGTTCATTCTCACCCAGCCAATTTCTCAGGCGAACAGGGGAAATGCTATCTTCAAGAGTCCTCAGCCTGACTTGTCACTTTTACAGAATGCCTGAATCTCTGCCTCCCCTGCTTTAGATATTTTCCCCGCCCAACATCATCACTTCCAGGTTCAACTCTGCATCATAATCCTAGAGTTAGGATTAAAGGTATGAGCTACTACTGTTTGGTTGTTAGGCCTTGAACTCACAGAAATACAGAAAGATCTCTCTCCTGAGTGATGGGATTAAAGGTGTGAGTCACCACTCTCTGACCCTCCTGGCTTGACTGTAGGTGGATCTGTTCTCTGATATTCCAGGCTGATTTTATTAAATATAAGATATATCACCACATATCCCAACTTGTGTCAAAAATTAAAAAATAGATTATAACTAACATAAGAAAAACTATATAAAATAGTTTATATACAATATATACAAGCAATAATTACATTAGTAATGTTTAGTTCATTAACAATTAACAAATTTAAAGAAAATATTTTATTATTAATCCTACTTTGGTGAGTCCAAAGGATTATACCCAATTTACTTTCTATCTAACTTGTATTACTGAAAACTACCTTTTAATGTCCCTCAAACTAATAAACTTTAACCTCTAAGTGAGTTTCTTTTCTAAAACTGTCACTAGTAAACTATAATTATAACTATCTTGTCTTCAACTCTCTCAGAGACCCAAGAAGGAAATAATATTAATTTCGTAAACAGCACATGCAAGCAAGCAATTTCCAAAAAAAAAAAAAAAAAAAGAAAGAAACAGCTAGCTGCCTGGACAGTCACCCAAGATTCCTCTGTATTGCTGAAGCATCCATCTTTGGCTTACAGGCCTAGCCTATCTGACAGATTTCTCTGTGAAGCAGGATATTCTTAAAGACTTTCCTATCTTTTCTTGGCAAGGTTTCATAGTCCTTTTTGTGTGTGTCCTGCTTGTCCATTTTGGACATCATACTGTCAGCAGTGGAGGCAAGGGCACTTTCTTGCTCGGTGGTTAAGTTTTGCCACAAAGAAGGTCAACTCCATATGGAGTTTCTCTGATGCTTATCATCTTCTCTGAAGTATATTGGTGCTACCAGAAGCAGACATCACATTGCCATATAAATAATAAAAACTTATGTTATTAAAATATCTTAAATGCCATATTCTATAGATCTCTAAAGTGTTTGAAGACTAGTTCATCTAAAATATATCTGTTTGACCTGAATACATATCTAAAATGACTATAGGTTTGACCATTGTTAGATGGACTGTATAAGTACAATACCTTGAACAAGCATAGAAATATGTGTACAGTAACAAAATTAATCTCAACTTTGTATTAACATACACAATTTGCATACAATATACAAAAGTATAATCCAATGTAAAATATTTATAACTAGTAATTGCTTTCTAAGTAGATTCAGTAATCTACCCTAATGTCCTATCATATCTATATCCCCTATTTCTTTTTCTTTCTCAAACAAGAACCTTGAATCTAATCTCTCTTGTTCAGCTTTTTTCCTATCAATAACCAATAACAATTTGTAACCAGTTACCCTAAACAATGACAATCATCCATAATCCATTGAAAGACCAAAACCTACCCATCCCATCTCTTGGGAATGTAAGTATCATATTCTTTTTTTTTTTTTTTTGAGAAAAGCCAGCATAAAGCACTTTTATTGCAATAATAAAACTTGAAACTCAAGTGGTGCAGAGGGCAGGGGACAAAAGCATACTTTCTCTCACCAAATCACTACACAGGACAGCAGAGGGTGAGAAGAACTGAAGGAGGAAAAGCCAGGAAGCTGAGATTAGCAGAGAGAGCCAAGCATCAA